>VXBZ01006979.1:400932-536071 GCA_013399135.1 Heliornis fulica | reverse complement strand
CCCCCCCCCCCGCCCAGTACTGTTCAACTGTGGCCAGTATAAAATAATTCTGAGATGCTTTTAAGATTTTTCAGTTCACGAATGGCCAATACAATCCTGACACTGTAAAGGCAGCATAGCATCTTGAGAATCACCATTTTAGCACAAACTCCTCTAGTGCTAGAAGTGCTCCAGCTTAAACTGGTCTAGTGATTGGATGCATGCTTTCCCAAGCTCTGCGTTAATCATCTCAGTCAAAATGCAGTCTTTCCTCCTGGAAATCACTGTCCAAAATTTGAGACAAAGCTCTTAATTTCAAAATGAGTCTGATACACAATTAAGCTCTGGGCTTTCCTTTCCTGGACTTCTGTTAAATGCCCTGGAGATTGGGATGGAATTGCTGGTTACTTCTGAGAACAGCTACTCATGTTAAAAAAGAAAAAAGGGGGAAAGAAACAAAAGTGCACCCAGTCCCACCGTCCTCTGCTTGCACCTAGTTTCTGTTAGTGCCACAGAGGCATATGCTGGTCCTTTTGATATTAAGTGTTATACTGTAAAATAATGATGTCATTATCCCCTTTGAAAGGTCCACTGACAGATTAATTCTGTGCTTAGTGTCCTAATGCCTACAGGGATGTTTCCTTTAGCTCTTTCAGTTTCTCACTGGCTTTATTGAGGTTTTCATCCTGCATTTTTTTGGACAGTTCTGCAGAGTGGTGCTGTAGGGCTGCTGGTTAACACAGCTAGTTTGGGCATGTATTGCACAGTTTACCTCTTCAAAGTATGTTGGTACCCCTTTGTATGCTGAAGGATGGATATTGATGGTGATTTCAACTTTATCATGATATACCTGCATGTTTTTCTGCTTTTGCTGGAGGGTATGTTATCTCTCTCAAATGGGATTTACATATTTCATGCCCATTCAGCCCAGCAGCTTTTGCTCTCTTCACAATTGCCTTGAGCCTTTGATCATTTTCTTCTGCTGTTTTACCCCAGCTTAAAATGCCATCTGTATCCATACCATCAACAGTTTGTTGTTCTAGTAACTACCCAAATGGGAGTCTGCAGAAACAGCATTTCTCTAAAGGAGTGTGCAGTCTGTGCAAATGAGAGCACTGTTGTTTTGGTGGGTTTTTGTTTTGAGTTTTTTTTTTAATCCTGATGATGTATCCACTGTAGCAAAAGATTTGGCAGTCTTTCCTAAATATTTTTCTTCTTATAGACAATAAAATATGTTCCCTTTTACTTTGTTAGTTACCTTTTAGCTCTGTACATTAGTAAGAGACTCTTCATGCTTTTCCCACAGTAGTCAAGTAGTTTTGTCTCTTTGATGATTCTTCTGTTTACATCATGATTCTCAGTTTGTTTTAGCTTTTGATTTAGCAGCTGTAGAATCTGAGTCAGCTTGGCTTTTTCCAATTCTATTTCTTTCTGGTTTCATTCTGACTCCTTGTAATATATCTCTGACAAATCTTTGGTAGTTTTTGGCCTCCTGGCTATCCAATTAATTAATTTGCTTTATGATATCCAGGACATACTTTTTGTCCAGTATCAAGTGCTCTTCTCCCTAATATTGTTACAGTTAGTATTGAAAGTTGTATCCCTTCCAAATTGTGGGGTTTTTTCTGTATGATTCCGCCCTCCTTTCATAGAATCATAGAATGGGTAGAGTTGGAAGGGACTCCCAAAGGTCATTTAGTCCAACCCCCTGCAAGAAGCAGGGACACCCCCAACTAGATCAGGTTGCTCAGGGCCTCATCCAACCTGGCCTTGAATGTCTCCAGGGATGGGGCAACCTCTCTGGGCAACCTGTTCCAGTGCTCCACAACTGTCACAGTAAAGAACTTTTTTCTGATATCTAATCTAAATCTACCTCCTCTATTTTGAAACCATTACCCCTTGTCCTGTCACAACAGGCCCTACTGAACAGCCTCTCCCCATCTTTCTTGTAGGCCCCCTTGAGGTACTGGAAGACCGCTATAAGGTCTCCCCGGAACCTCCTCTTCTCCAGGCTGAACAGCCCCAACTCTCTCAGTCTGTCCCTATAGGAAAGGTGCTCTAGCCCCCCACCTCCCCCCACCCCTTAGTGTAGTTTTTAAAAGGATTAATTTATGGTGGTTTTGACAAGATATTGGCTTTAGCCCAGATATCCAGCTGAAGACTATTAAATGTCTCAATTGTTCTCAAGCTGGTAATGCATTCATCTTGAATGCTATGTTGTCCATACCATCTTGGAGGAATTTGTTGTTCTGGTGGGGCTTTCCTCTCCCTGCCCATTGCTGGTGGCTGCTTTCTCTCCAGCAAGGGCTGATCCAGAGGCACATATTGGTTTTGTGCTACTAGAGGTAGCCTGAAATCTAATCATTAGATTCAGTCTAATGGTCCTGGTTAGTGTCCTTTTAGTGTGGGCTTTGGGTAGGGGTCTGATCATCACTTGGAGGGCTGATAGAGCTCATTGCAGCAGCAGGCTGATCACCCCTGTCTGATACAGCATACAAAACTCTTGCTGCTTGTACTGGGAAGCGATGGTGACCAGCTGCACTGCCATTCACTCTTCTCTCTCCTTCTAACCCTCACTGAAAATCAGCCTTTTGAGCAGAGAGCAGTGTAGCTGCCTGCATTGTCTGACTGCTACACCTCTGCGGTACCTGGTAGAGGTAAAAGATGCAAAAAGAGGCCCACATGATGAGGGCAGTAGTTGGGGATGGGCTGGCAGAGAGGTGGCCTCTTAAAAAAAAAAAGTAATCAAATGCTTATTAGATTAAAATTACCACCTTCAGATGCACTTGGGAGCAGATGGGAAGCTGGTGCAGTACCCAGAGCACAGGTGGGCTGTACTTATGCCAGCTTGCTTTTCTAAGCAGGTGAATTGCTGTCTCTGGACTAGCTGAGGCTCTCTGGGGGTCTTTGAGGTGTTCCACTCCTTCTCTCTTAGCAGGAAGGAAACACAGCTATGCACATGCAGAGCAAACCTGCATTAGCAGCTAGGCAGACAGCTGCCCCTGCTCCATGTTCAGGCCAGCTCCAGGCTGAAGTGTACTCTGCTTCCAGCAGAGCAGCTAGGCACGGGGGACTTGATGCTGACAAGTGCTGAGGACCTCCTTGGTAGTGCTGTGTATTTGTACTCCCTCAGTTGAGAAGACAAGACCAGAAATGGCCTTGAAAAGAAAAATGTTCCTGTTTATTAGCATGGGTTTGCTGTGTAATTACTTGTGAACCACCAGCATTTGGGGCCTTATCCAAAATCCACTAGATCTGTATGAATCTCTTGAGGGTTTTAAAGTAGGTTTTTAGTTTTCCTTGTGCATGTGAAGGTTCTCTGATGAAGCAGCGGGGGCTTTCAGAGCTCCCTTGTCAGGCTGTAGAGTTGACCCTTCCTATATGCCAGGGTAGCTCCAGCATACAGTGGTCAGATGGCCTGGAGGTGTTAAATGCTGCACTGTCAGTGCTGAACAAAACCATGACAAAAGGGATGCCTCATGGCCAAATCACTTTGTAGATAAGCCTACCTACTCCCTAGGAAATACATAAACCTTTGAGGCCAAGCACTGGCTTCTGAACAAAATTTGTGCTCCAGATGCTTGAAAAAATGCCTGGCCCCTGTTTTTCATTAGTAATGGAGGTATAATCCCTTCCCATTTACACCATGCTGAGAGACATATGCTCAGTTCAGTAGCCCTGTGAATGAGGATGGGAGACAGAGTGTGAGGAGAGGTTTGTATTTTCCTTTACTAACACTTTTCCTCTGAAGACCCCTCAAACTTAAAACTCTGTGAGGGAGAAAGGGATTCACAGAGAAGGATCTGACTTTCTTTCCAAGCTGTAGTATGGACTGGGTTTTGGCTGGGGAGGAGGAAAGCTAAATGTCCCCACCCACGCATCACATTCAGAACTACAGCGACAATTACTATTTCCCCAAAAGACTAAGAACATCTGGAATGGAGGGCACCCTGTTTTATTAGCTTATTAAAAGGTAGCACTAAAGTTCTTTAAAACCATTAACTAGACATACTGGTAAGTCATTGAAGATCTTTTCCTTGCTTGGCTGCCAATAGCCTCCTAATCTCACCAGGTAGCCTTTGAGAACAGCCTTGTTACATTGATCTATTCGTGGCTCAGACATAGTTACTGCCTTGTCTTCTTGGTGGTCATCGTGAAGGTCCAGTGCACTGTCTACATGACCAGTGATGTGGATGGAGGGAAACCTGGGTTCAGAAAGCAGTGCAAATAGGGGAACTCGCTTTCCAAGGACTTGAGATAAACTATCATGCTGGGTCTCCTGTCTGTTCTGGCTGAATCAGTAGAGCCAGTAGCTTCTCCACTTTTGAAAGAAAGCATTAAAATTTACCTACATATAAGCTCTTGGATATTTGTTTCTAGTTTCCTCAGAATGACCTTCAAACTGAGAAATAAATTCAGGCCACATGATGGGGGCCTTCTTGGGGTTTCCTCCTATGTTGTGCTTGCTAGGCATTTGCTAGAGGAGCAAGTGGGAACTTTTATCAGTGCCTTCACATTCCTACAGAGAGAAGGATGGTCACTGGGTCTGTCATAGTCTGACAGTCTGCAGTCTGTCATAGTCGTCACATCTACCTAACCTTGAAATAAACTGTGATCCACTTGGAGACACAGAAGAAAGTAAAACGAAGCAGAGAGAGAAAGCTTGGCTGAGCAAAGAACTGGCATTGCCTGTTCTGCTCTTGCCCTTCCTCTCTCCCAGCTGAGGGCAAGCAGGTAACACCCATCTGCTGGCCACCACTTGTTCCTCCATCTCTTTCTCCTTCCCTCTTTTCTGGTCCAAAACTTACTTAATTTTCTTATATAGAGATGAACTTAGACGGAGTCTGAAGGCAGGAAGGCATACCTCATTCTCTGAGGCATCCTCCTTGGTTATTGTGGGGTTGGTCTCCTTTAAATCTGTGCTGGAGTGCAGTGGAAGATCTGTCTGTGGCCAGACTCCAAGACCAGTCCCTGGTGAATGCAGACAGACAGAGAGAATGGAAGGACAGAAGAAGAGAAAGAGGAAAGGAGGAAAAGGGAGGTACTGTGACCCCTGCGCCAAAGCCTTGTGAGCATGGCAGAGACTTCTGTGTGTTTGTGTGGAACGGGGGCTGTTTAGATAAACAGATGGCAACAAATGGCATAAAATTATATACCCATAATGTCAGTTCATAACATTTTGTTCGACATACTTGATTTAATCGCTTAGCTGACGATTTTGCTTTTGGGCCCATATGGTGGCAAATGGCAAATGAACCCTCTTTACACAGCAACTCCAATCTGGCACTTTTATCACCGAGACTTAGGGAAGAATCCGGGAGGAGAGCGATGCAGATGGAAAATGAATGAGCAAGCAGGGTGGGGTGTTTGTGTGGGAAGAGGAGGATTTGAAGGTGCGGCCAGGGGAGTGTTCTTGGGAGACAAAACTGGGGTGGGGGAATGTGAAATGGGAGAGGGAGGGCTGGGACGAGGGAAATCAGGAGCTGCTATTTTTGTGAACATCTAGGAGTTGAAACGGAATTCCTTAGCCGGGAGAATTTGTGAGAAAAACTATAAGGAGAAAATATTTTAAATTAAAAATTAAAATAAGGGGAATGTTGCTAAGGGGAAGGGAGAGAAGGGATGCCACCAGTAGGCAAGGTGAAGATAGTAGCAGATTTGTGTAAATGCATTCAAATTGAACCTACAAATATGGGTGGGGGAAAGGTGTGAAACCAAGAGAAGAAATTGACTGGGTTCTTCAAGGGGCCCAGGAACAAAGTAACAGGAAATATACTGGCTGAAGTTGGGTTTCTCCTGTGCTACCAGTGTTACCAGTGTGGTGGTACTCTGAGAAGGGGTATCTTGAGGGCAGCCTGAGAGTGATGACCAAGTTCCCATCGCAGGTGATTTGGTCACCAAAATGATAACATTTGGCAGGACACTCTGGCTGAGAAACTGCTTTCTACAACCTAGCTTTTCCTAAGGATGGGAGGAGGCTGGACCTTCACTTAGGATGTTGTTTTGTTTCAGCTGAGGTGTGATCTTGGGAAATGTTGGGAACAGTAAGTTTGCCCGGCAGTTGGTGAGCAGGGCAGTTCCCCCAGGCACATCCAGTGTACCTCCATGGACTGACTCTATGGTGGGGCCTTCCTTTGCATATGCCAAGGGGGGCATAGAAGGAGCAGCCTCTGCAGGATGCTGTCTCAGTGACTTGGACATGGTCTTCAATAGGATGCAGGAGACTTGATATAGAAGTGCCATGCTGAGGCCATGTATACCTGGCAAGACCAAGAAGTTAGGGGAAGTCAGAAGGAGCTGAAAATGTACTTTTTGACAAGACATCTTCCTAACAGCACATCACTGATAGTTTGGAAATCACACAAAATCACCCACCAAAATCCTCAAGGAGTCCAAAGAACTGGTCAGTAAGGCTGGGGTAAATCTATTTCCTGTGATTCTGAGAAGTATGCAGCTAGTGAAATTTCATCGTGACGAGTCACACTCTCTTTGCATAAAGCAAAAGTCAGAACATCACAAAGAAATTTGTCATAATTTAGGCAAGCTCTCTCCAGCACCTCTTCCCCTTCAGGCTCTGCTTTTTTAGTATTCTTTTCTCTATACTGTTTAGTGGTGGGATGCCAAGCTGGCTCCTCTCATATCTCTGTGTTGATGAATCCAACAGTTGATGTGAATCTGATTTGCACCATACTGAGGATGGTGAAGATTGCCATGAAGAGTGCTAGCTGCTGGGGAGTTTATACCTCTTTGGCAGAGAATTTGGATCCCTCTAACCTGGATTCCACAGTCTCACTGTCATGTATCTCTAATTACTAAAAGATTCAGCTATATGGACCTAGTTCAGTCTCAGCTTCAAACAGGATGCATATCTCTGGCCATATTGAGCCCTCAATTTCACGGTGTTTCTCCTGAGCATTACCACATGCTGCTGTGCCTTAGACCCCGCTGTGCAGGTAGCTAGTTTGTGACCAGTACTGCTTAGTTAAATTTCTTGTTTGATTGAGGTTCACTATAGTTCAGTCTAGATGTGGCTCAGGTCTATCAAAGTTTTGAGGTGTCTCCAATATTTGTGGTACCTACAAACTGCCCCTTTCTGACAAAAAGTGACTGCTGCCCCACCTTCCCAGCTTTCCTTCCTTCTGAACAATTTGTCTCCCAAATAATGCAGCCCAGCAGGCAACCAAGTGGTAGCAGTCGACTGTGGACCTTGCTGGTCCTGGCCTTATGATCCTACTGGCTGGTGGTGAGGGGTGTCTGTCAGGTCCCAAGTTTACTGCTAGAATCCACATTGGAGGCTTATGGGCTTCCAGTGTAAACCTTGGGGGTTGGTTCCCCCACCCATCCTCCCTATCTTATAGCGCTTAAGAGTTCAATTTCAAAGTCTCTGCTTCATGAAACTAGTTTGACACAGCTCCCTCCTCCTTTTCCTCCGCACCCCCCGCCCCTGTTCACACCCCCCAGGCTCTTTACAACTAAACAGTTTGTCCTTTTCCTGACGTTTGGGAGAATCTGGGAACGTAAGTGCTCCAATAACTCATGTCTGAGCTCTCATTTACCCCCTGCTGGCATGGGGATGCTGTGCACCAGCCTCTCAGAATGCCAAATGAGTCGTGGCTGCCGCCTTGTCCCCTGCGCTCCCCGAGGCCAGCGAGCAGGGACCCTTGGTCTCAGCTGGGGAGGCTCAGAGGGGGCCAGCTGGGTATTCTCACCCACTCCTGAGTGTGACAGCTCTGGCAAGTCACTGGAACCGAGAGATGCTGTCTGAAGGACTGGTGGCTCCTCTGTTTTGGCATTTTGGATATAGTGACAGGAGGGAGGTTAGGTCCCAGAGCTTAAGAGGAGGGAGTTTTGTAGCTTGGATCATAAGGAGTGGCTTCATTCAGGGAAATCTGACTTTTTACTTTGGCTCTGCCACTGATGTGTCACACTGTCATGGCTCAGTCACTTAGCTTCTGCCTGTCTCAGCTTCTCACTTTGTCTGAAGGGCATAAAGGCTTTTTCCCAATCATCCCCACACAGCTGCAAGGTGTGTGGGGATGATTGGGAACCAGTGCAAAATGTTTTGGGGTCCTTGGCTTGAGTAGACTTTGATAATGGGATAAAGGATCGTCAATTCCAGACTTTGGAAAAGTGGGGATGCTTCTCAGGCTTTCTGAGCTTTGTAGGCTGGGCATCTCCCAGACATTCTTTGAAAACAGCTGAGAGTGGTGTAGTCACAGTGGGGCCTGTCCTTAAGCTGCAGGAAAAGTTTGGAAAGTTGTGGTGGATTTTCCCTACTGCACTTTCTTCTCTCATTCTGACTACATCTGTTCCTTTTGATTTGCATGGGTTTTGCATTCATCTAGTGTCCTTAATCTTTGATTGTCATTTTCTGCAGTGTAGATGTCTCCCCTTCACTGTTCTCTGAGAACTGTGGTGTCCTCCTGAAGGTTTTTTATGTAGAACCAGCACAGGTTTCACTATCCACCCAGCTCTGTACATCTGTGTAAGAAATGTCATTCCCATTTTGTAGAAGATTGCACTGTCCAAAGGGGTCTTTGGCCATCAGTCTCCTCTGGGCTGGGACTGGAGAAATGACTGGGTATAGATTTCCCACTCCAGTGAAGCCGGAAGCTCGTTGTGATGTTACCAGCACCGACAGGTCTGCCATCAGCTGTATGGCACCGGGGTACCAGGCCATTTTCCTCTGTCATCCCGTATTCTGGCTGGCTCCTTGGCTATGCCGGACGCCCAACCCGACCTGCGACACAGGAGCATCCCACAGGCAGCAAGCGCTGACTCTCTCGTGTACATTTCCTATCGCTAGGAGCGGCGGCTGCCGCAGCCCAGTAAGCGCTGCCTGGGATGTTGCGGTGGGCAGCCTAAGGGCCGGGGGGGCTCTCCCAGAGTCGGGGTGAAGCCGGCTCTCCCCGGGTACTTGGGAGAGAGCCGATCATTGGCGTCTCCCCCTGGATCTCTCGCTTCAGCTCTCCCGGCCCTTCCTTCAGGATCACCGAGGAAGCGCGGAGGAGATGCCCGGCCAAGGCGGTCGTAGAGCGCTGCATCCCGCGGCCGCGCTCTACGGCCTGCCTTTGCCTTTCCTCCTTGCCCGCTCCCCAACCTGCCTTTGCCTTTCTTCCTGCCCGTGGCCCCGGCAGGCGACGGGAAGTGCCGAGGATGAGAGCAGGCCCCCCGTGTCTCCTTTAGCTGCCATTGCAGTTAAATTAGAAGAGAGACCTGCAAATAAAGCTCCCCCTCCCCCGGCACCCCTCCCCGCTGCCAGAAGCTCTGCATTTCACTCAAGTGCCCACTGGGGAATTTGCCCATTTACTCTTGTTATTTGCATGATAAAGGCTGCTCTGCTGCCTTTTCTGCGCCTTGCCTTAAAAAGGCAGAGAAGTTGGAGCGGGCCGGAGGGCTCAAGGCATCCGGCAGTACCCCGGGTCCCTCCCTCGGGCCGAGCACCGAGGGTGCCGCCCCGCCGCTCGGCTCCCGGCGCGGGGGCCGGAGGAAGGCTCGGCTCTCCCTAGCCCAGGGTTTCGCTTTCCGCTTTTGTACTCGTTAGCGGCTCCGTGAGGCTTCACTCCTCACAAAGAGACTTACTCCGGCACGGAAATGTGCCCTCTGGGATTTACCGACAGAGAAAGGGAAAGGGAGGAGAAAGGAGGAGGTACGCGGTGAGAATAGGCGCTGATCTTGGCTGTCCACGCTCCCTTGACTGGATCTTGGGGTGGGAGTGCAAAGGTTGCTGTGAACCTTTCTGATTGCAGCCCACCACCCGTATTCTGGATTAATCATCTGGAGCAGCCTTGGGGTTGCTCTGGCTCTGTTCTGGGTTCCTCTGCCTAGACCTCATCTGGGCAATTTGGAGTCTATGTAATTTCCTTGAAATAAAATGAAATGGAAATATTCTGCAGTGAGATGCCACTTTCAGTCCAGTTTTCACCCTGGTTTTGGTGAAAATTTACCTAGATAAAAGCATGACTACTTTCTCTTTACCCCCACCCCTAACAGCTGGATGTTTCAATACGGGTTGAGGGGGTAGCTTGGAAAGTTACATTCAGAAGGGTTTGTGGATTTTTTTATTCCTGTGCAGAAGAAGCAACAATTTTGAGACCTCAAAAACTGTCAGAAAATTATTCTTTGGATAGCTTGGTTTATGTCGCCAGGAGGTATTTCCCAGACAAGGGTGTCTGTGGCTCAGCAGTGACCTAATTACATGTCTCCTGGCCTGGCAAGGTTCTTTGTGCCATTGATGAGGAATAGGTGACCACACAGGAGCTGCAATAGTGACTCTCTACCTCCCATGGCGTCCACATTTTCCATGGGAATCCTCCCTGTGCCTGCTAAGCTGACTTTGCTTGTACTTTGCAGCTGTGGAGCTATCCATAGCCAGGCCCAGGTCATGTACCAGTGTGTAGCTCCATTTGTAACAGTCCTTGCCTCACTCAAAGAACTGGTGAAAGTCTAAGTCTAGCAATGATGGGTACTGTATCAGCATATTGTGAAGAGCTGGTGACAAAAGCTTGGAAGCCATCTCAGTCTGCTGTGCTCCCCAGGCCCAGGTAGTGTATTACCTGATGAGGAAGAGTACATGGGATGGGATGTAGAATCTGTCATGACTGGTAGGGTGTGCAGAAAAAGAAAGAGCATTTGGAGTCCTGACACAGAGATGCAGTAAGATCTCTGCAAAGACAGTAAATTTTTGTTCCTGTTGTTCGCTTTTCCTTTTGACCTGCCTTTCTCATGATGCTTCTTTTTCCCAGTGTACATATCAGAGAGAAACCAACTGCCCCAGCATGACAGGCCACAACCCTCTGAGGATTTCTGATCTATGCACAGACTCCTTTTTAATAGACTTACACCTCATTTGGACTCTGAAGCCTATTGAAGAGGCCCCAAGGGCTGGCCAGCCGGTGTATCCCAGGCCTGTTCTTTTCTTCAAGCAGATTTAAAGAGGCAGATGCAGATTTCAATGTGGAGATCTGCCCTCCGGACCTCAGCTAGAACTCTCCACTGAAGAAAGTCACTGGACCTCTAGGTTTTTCACTTTAAATATAAGGAGGGGTAGGGGGAAATACTGCTGTGCACTGCAGTCTCCTAAAAATTCTTGGAAATGTCTGGAGATGAGTACCAGCATAACTTTTTACTGAATGTGGGTGTCCTTTGCTGATCTGGGGGGATTTACTGATACAGAACTTCATAAGCATCATTTGATCAGCCTTTTAACATTTCCCAAAATCTGCACTCTGACTGCATCCACAGTTGGCTCGAGAACCAGGACACTGCTGGTATGTGGCCATGCTAGAACATGGAGAAGGACAGTACCGTTAGAAAGCCTGGCCCTGCTGTGGTTCCTGGCTGCAGCTCAGGGTGGATTCCAGAAACAAAACTCGACAAGCTTGCATTAAATTAGGGAAGCAGGTTTCTGCAAGCATGTGGCAGACTGCACAGCCAGGATTCTGGCATCCTAAGTGGGTTCTGGAGCCAGCAGTCTTGGACCTTGTTACAGCTCCTGGCTAGTGCTTGGGAAGGGTTCCAGAATCAGGACTTAGTGGCATCCTATTTTTTTTTTTTTCACAGATTCTGGATCAACAAGTTCACAAGGTTTGTTCTCATATCTGAACTCCTCTGTCAGAAACCTTTCACATTTTAAGCCAGAGTAATGACACCAACCCCATCTTCTCTTCTTGTCTGCAAGGAACCAGACCGGCAGCCCTGCCTGTTGTCTGAGCCACTGCTTCCTAGCTGCATAGCTGAGAATCCCATCAGTCTGGAACCTTCTGTGTGTATTTTCATTAGTTGCATTTCTGGTCCTCTGGTTTGGTTTTCTGGTATGTTGGTGCTAGTTCTGCATCTGAGAATAAACCTTCCTTCTGAGGTTTGTAACTTATTTTTTGGTGGTATTTGCTGTATTAACCTAATGGAGGCATTTAGTTTAACTAGCAGTCCTTGACTAGTGGGCTTCTGGGAGTCCTGTCAGCTGCTTCTGATGGCTTTCATCTTGTGCTCTTTGTAGATTAAAATCCATTTGACATGGCTAAGTAGTGGCTTTACTCACTCTGAGCTGGCATTATTTATTTATTTGCCTCCTTTGGCGTCAAGAATGACAAAGGCTGGATGTACAGAATGCTCAGCTGTGACTTCTTGCTGCACCTGGAACATGTTGAGGGAAAGATGACAGAGGGATGTGGTGGGCATGTTCAGTAATACATCTTCATGGGCTTGAGTAGTCTGGCTGAGGAAGGCACTACTGAGAGCATCAAGCAGGTCTGGTTAGGTCATGACATCCAGAAAGACGGAATCAGAACACAGCAACTAAAACTACATAACCCCTGGCACCTCAGCACGGGTTAGCTGTGGCCAGGATGCTGCCTTCAGGTAAGGAGAAGAAATCCTTACTTGAGCACAGACTTTCTGTGTGATTATGGGATAACTATAATTCTGTGATAACTATGTAAGGCAGGGTGTGTCTCACCTTGCCTGAGATGCCCAGGAATCATCTCATCCTACTTGCCTGCAATAGGTAGTTACTATCTGGATGTGTTTGTGCTTTCTGTGATCTGTAGAAGGGGTCTGCATAGATGAGACTGTGGCTAGTTTTTATGTGGAAGGAACCTGGATGAGTCCCTTTGAGTCTCAGTTCTTCGTATATAAAGTAGAAGTGTCAGGGTTATGTCATGAGATGGTTTCAGGATTATACAGCAAAGGGCATAGTGTGCCAAGATTCTGTTTTTGTGGAAGAGGCAGAATAGCAGTGGGATGTACCTGTGGAGTAGTTTACCTGCCAGTGTGCTGAGCTCTTCTAGTATTTGGCCTTACACAAGTGGAAAGGGGCTTAGATTGTTTTACTAAGCTTCACAAAATCTTTTTAACATTATTTTATTGTAAAGCCAATGTTGCTTTAAGTTACGTTATCCCCAGCTATCTGATGACTTTTCCTGAATGATGGACAGGATGCTACTGGGCAAGAAAGAATGAAGTGTTTTCATCATCTCTCTGACTAATAGTATCATTGATAGCTCATCTGCTGTTTACACTTTCAGATTTCCTGGTTGTCATTGCTCAGATGTAACCATTCTGGGCTTCTGTTCTCTGTTTTTTCACCTGTTCAACTGGAATTATTATTTTTTTTTTTAAGTAGAAGGAAACAAGAATGGAAGTACTTCTAAGAGGCTCTTCCTCACTGCATTAAGAGGCTGAAGATTACGCAAGGAGTGTTTATGCTGGAAAGATTCTTTGCAACTGTTTGCAACTGCCTCTAAAGCAACTGTTCTGCTTTTTTATTACTGGTTTGAATTAAGATTGATTTTCCTGGGATTTCTGGTTTCCCCCCTGGGACCAGCTCCAAAAACCCTGAGGCTCAAATGAAAATGGAAGGTGCTAATTAAAAGCACCATTTATCTCTCTTTGAAAATAGACCCCAGGAGTATGTGGGGATTGGTGGGGGTGCTCCTGGAAATAAGCTGCTCTCCTGCTTGATGTTGCAGGTGTACAATGCCAATAGGGCTGTTAAAAGCTGTATCTCAGTGACAGACATATGTAAAGTATTAGCTGTGAGCTCCAGTTCGTTCTTAGCTCAGCCAGAAATTTGGGACCTGAAGCAAGTATGACGCTTGGCCTCTGTTGGGCAGAGATCGCAGGCCCAGTCTGTGTATGCAGGAGATGAGTGCATGCTATGTGTACCACTCCATACCTGATGCATGAGTTTGTACATCAGTGTTGAACTGGGTACTTTTAGCTCTAAAGGTCTTGAAATAATTTTCTATGGTGTTGGCCAAACAGGGCTGTTGCACTCTGACACCTTTGGACTGAGACACCCTCTGTCTGCCTTGTTCTCCCTTTCCATCCCCCACCCCAAAAAGCCTTGGAATAAGTTGGGTTGGCACACAGTGTTGAAGAGGAGATGCAGCAGCCAGTGACTGATACTGGGGAGATGATCCAAAAACTTCTCTGCCTTTGAGCTCAACCGAGTGCAACCAAAATTGTCTGTCGACTTATTCCCTCATAAAGTAGGCCTGGTCCGAACCACTGATGATGATTATGTGTCTATCATTGCACAAAGAACATAGCTCCAGGGCTGTATTAACTCCTCGTTAGTAACAGGACCAGGAAGTCTGCTATGCACTGTAGAAGATGCATAGGAAATTGATACAACTAGGAGCAAGAGGACAATTTTACATTTGTCTTGCTTACTCTAATTCATATTCTAGGTACCTAATATTAGTAGGCAAGTGTCTAGTAAAAAGGTTAAAGCAAGAAAGTCTATTTGTAGCCAGTTAATGGGCTATTAACAGTGGACTTTGAAAGATAAGAGATTTCCCCAGGAATCTGAAAGGGATCTACAGGTCAACATACCTTTGTCTTCATGGGTATTCCCTGTCTGACTACAGATATCCAGAGTTATTTTGATGGGGTGTTTCCATCTCCTGGTTATTCTCCAGGCTGTTATCCTTACCATGCACTTCCAACAGGCAGGCAATACTCATAGTACTGATCTGTCAGTATAGAAAAGATTTGGATCTCTTTTTCTTGCAGACAGAACATAGGAATTTTATCCTTGTGAGGTTCTTCACCTATTTAAAAGGATTCAGAAGAAATGTTAATATTAAAGAGGAATGATCACCCCTGTCTACTGTTGCCTGCTTCTCACTACAGGTAGCTAAATGCCTCCTGGAGAGCATAGGAAATATTTTGCTTCTTGTCACCACCAGCTAATGTCAGTGAACAAAAATTCCTGATTTCTGCAACATAATTGGTGAAATGCAAGAAATAAAGCTAGAAGATGAGTGCAGCTTTTAACTGTGAACATGATAAAACTAATGCTTTCACTAACAGTCATAGACGACAGACTAAGATATGGATGATGCAGTGGTATCGAGGGTTGCTGTTGCTTTCCAGATCTGGGAGGGACTACATTCTCTGTTCTCAAACTGCAAACCGTTGCTTCAGTGACAAAAAGAAAAACAAAACCCCACCCAAACCTCACAGTGGCTGGCTTCTCTGCCTTTGCAAGTATCTGTTGTTGGTGACAGGGATGGAGTGGCAGCAGTTTGGGTTTTTTGGTGTCCCAGCAGCCAAAAGAAAACAGCATCCTTTTGCCACTGCAAAGAAAAACTTTGGTCTAGAAACTTGGCAAGCTGATCAGAGGACAAGTGGTACAAATCCCTGGTATCTATGATGGGATTAATGTCAGTAGTCTCTCAAATACGAACGGGACCCTGCAAGTGAAACTGTGATGCCATATGCCTGCTGCTGATTTCCGTGTGACAGCCGCTGCTCTGGAAGGCTGGTGCCTGTGTTTTCCAGGTCTCTGTTGGCAGTCAGCGTCTGTAGTGTACTCTGCACCACCTCTGTTGATGTATTCCCAGAAATAGGGATGTGTTCCGTAGTAGTTTTACTAAGAGATACCTATGAGTTTTCAAAGTAGTCGCCTTGTTTTATTGTCCCTACTAGAGAATCAAGGATAAAGTTCTTTGCAAGCTGTGCAGTGCTTTTCTTGTCATGCTCTGGAATGGGTCCTCCGAGAGCCACAGGGAGAGGCAGGCACTGGATGCAGGAGACACACCACAGTGTCACCAACAGCCCAGATGACATGGGCAGCATCCCGGAGACGTCTTTGGCTCCTTCCAGCAGGGAGACACAGGTGGCACATCGGTAAACACTTCACAGCAACTTTGGCATGGAGCAACAGAGGAGAGCACTTGACTTGAGCGTGCACCCCGCTGCGTATGTCCGAGACCCCCGTGCGGCACCTTCGGCGGTTAGAAAATAAACCTGTGCAGCATCAAGCAGCCGGGCGGGAGGTGGCAGGGGCAGGAGGAGATGGGCGCCCGTGGGGCTGCCGGGCGCCCGTGGGGCTGCCAGGCACCTCGCATTAGGATGCGTTTGTTCTACAGTATCACAGCCGGCTGGTTCATCTCTCGGTCTCTCTCTTCGCGAGGCTGCTGCTTACAGAAGGTAGAGGCAGGGACTTGGGCTGGGTCCAAACCCTGGTGCAGCTCTGCCTCTCCTTCCCTCGGCCTCTCGCTGTGCGCAGAGCCGGGCCCCCCGCTGCGCCCTCGCCAGCTTTTACAGCCGCCCTGCCTGTCAGAACAAATGGCACGGCTCAGAAAATAAACTCATCTCATTTGTATGACAACACGGCCCCTCCGGTTAGAATGCTGCACCATTGCTTTTAACAAGGCTTTAAGCCGCTCAGTTCAGGGAGCGTTACAGCCCCTGGTTTATCGAACTACAAACCTTCGCCTGCTCAGCCATCCCAGGCGCGACCCCCAATGCCGAACCTACGCGACGATGCCCCGAGCGCCCCGTGCCCTGGCTGAGGCTGCCTAGGCTGGATGATGTCGCTCCTCTTCCTCCATCGTAGGCCCGGGTCCTGCATCCCCCCGTACTGCTCCCTACAGTGGAGAAAGAAAGGATGAGAAGACCTTTTTTCCCAGATAGCGACAGTGAATGCCGTGCTGAGCTGTGCCGTGCCTCGGTCAGCCCGTGTGCCGGGCAGCACCTGGACATGCCTCTGCCTCTGTGCGTGCGCGCACGGACTTCTGTTTCTGTGTCTCCCCCGTTCTGTGAGCATCTGTACATGTGCGTGAGGGATGAGTTTGTGTGTACCTGCTTTTATGTGCGTCTATCTTTAGCTGTGCGGGCTTGTGTCTTGTTTCAGCGTTTCTGATGTGTTGGATTTAAAGTATCCTTCTGTTTGTGCCTGTCATTACGTAGCCAATGATTGTGTGTGTTCCTGTGAGCACGATTTCATACGGGTCTTGCTTACCAGTGTTGAAGAAGTGCAAATGTCTCCTTGCCTTGCGTCTCCTCTTGGTGTGACATGTTCCTGAAGTTCACAGGCAGGTGATGACTGTGTCTATTTCTTTTATGCTGCTTGGAGTAGAGAAGCCCAAGAAGGAGCCCTGGAGTTTTAGGAGTACCTAAAGGGTACCTTGTTAATAAGGAAGGAAAAAATTACAAGGAGGGAAAATAAGCATCCAGTATACACTTGTCTCCCCTTTCAGCAGCTTTATAACAGTACCTTTTTAGGGATCTTCTGTCTTCCATAACTGGTTTAACTTGTGCTGGGCCAGATGTGTAACTACTTAATCTCATTAGCACAAGCACCTAGAATCAGGATGCCCAAATCTTCACTTTGCCACTAGTTTCCTGTGTGACCTTGACAAATTGTTGTGTGTTTATGCCTCTACTCCCTCGTTAGCAGTAAGGGCAGCTGATAGTGGGTAACCTTTCTGAGATGCCAAAGGGCTGGTTGTTGCTAACTTGTTTCAGGGCCCCTGGGTTAAAGTGGCACTGGCAACCACAAAGTATTGTTTCTTCAGCAATGTTAATGTCACTTATAACCAAATATACAACTCATCTTTAAGCGTGTGATGAGTTTCCTGTAGGTAATAGTGTCTCTGTGGGTGTTAAAATACTGGCTGGCAGTAAAGCATAGGATCTAAGAGTAGGACCTGACTGGAAAGGCCTTCCTGGATGCTAGGCAGGGGGTGTTGTCCTGCCTGGCTCTGCAAACTCCAGCCTCTCTCCCCGTTTGTTTGGCATGGGGTCAGAGGCTCCCTCTGCATATTTTCTGATGCCCACAAGCAGGGATCTCCACGTGGAGAGAGAGCATTAATGGAGTGCGCAGCCATTTGTTAGCCAAGGGCTTGGGGTTTGCAGAGCCGCGTACATTCCTGCTGACGAGTGCATAGGCAGAGGAGTAAACACCGGCCGCCAGATTTACTGCTGCAGCAAAAATAAACCATTTGTCAAAGAGAGGATAACACAGGGATGCCAACAGCTTGAGGCCACACCACCTTAGGATGTAATCTGGTCAAAGCTCGCAAACCAAGCAGGATGCGACAGAAGTTGCACTAGGGTTTGGTTTGGAGTCCATTCAGAAGCACTACCTGTAGGGCTGCTGCAGAAAGTGCTGGGGAGAGCATAGAATATTTCTTTACACAATGTAAACAGCTCCTGGCAAATACTAGACTAGTAAAAGAGGCTAAGCTCTATGCTCTAAAGCTTTTCTGTCCTATAAATCAGTTGTTCCCAATTACAATGCCAAAAGAAGACTCTTTTCAGTACGCACGAAAGATGGTCTCAAGGCTTTGCTGGACATTCTGTACTATTTTATACAGGTACTGTTCTCTGTGTATGGTACAGCAGCATTGATCAGATTATTTGTGGTAATTAAAAACCCCATGGCAAGTTTCATCAGGGACAGGTGACAGGTCAGTTAATTAATTTTTAGGAAGCAAAATTTCCTCTTCAGTTCTGAACAAATTTGATCTCTCTTCCTCTCTACAGAAAAACAAAAGTAACAGGAAGATTATCTTTTCCCAGGGGTGGTAGAGTATTGCCATTAATATTACTAGAATATACTTCCCTTGATATTTGGCCAAATTTCTGTGAATGGCAGCATACAGAACACATTAATTACATGTTTAGTAAAAATTAATCACTAACTCAAGACTTATTTAACCTGGAAAACTGAAGTTGACTTTACAACAAATGGGATGTGCATTTAATTTGACATTTTTACTGGCAAGGATAAGTCTGAAAAGTAGAAACATAGATGGATATTTGCCTGTTGGGAAATTAGATCCCAGTGTGTACTGAGATGTACCCTGAACTGAGGAAGCCAATGCACTGGTTGTCCTCCCCTTACACAGTTGTAATATTTCATATATAGTTAAAGCTGCACAGTATTGAAGATTTTTCCACTTAATTTTCATTGGAGTTACTGACTCCCACACTGTCAAATTAAAGGGAGTAAGGCTCAGTTCAGGACCAGGCTGTGCCTAGAGAATCAGCATGCCACTGGGTACTGATACAACCATCTCTCCTTGTACAGGTCCTGGGAGACCCTTCTTGAAATAGATCACACATATGAAATTCATGCCTAGGGTGTATTGCCCTGGAGCAGGGGGTGGATGATCCCACTTGCACTTTGGATTGTGATTGGATGTAGGATAATGTGGGATTATTCAGTACCTGGACCAAGAGGCATGAGCTCAGAGAAAAGCAGAAAATAATCTAGTGTCAGCTGATGCTTCAAAGAGTAAGGGACTGAGAGGAATATGATTAGATCTGAGAGTCCCTTCTAACTCCCAGCAGAAGGGAAGTGGCAAGGAGCACACGCATCCAGGTGCTGAGTGCTGAGTCAGAGCAGGTTACAGAGATGGAATGAGTGACTCTAAAGATCTATTACTTTCTATGACTAACAATTAAGATAAATTAAGTGTCTAATGTGAAGCTGCTGGGTTGTTTTTTCTTTTTGTGTATCACAAAATTGCAAAATGAATCCCAGAGCTAAAAACTGAAATTTCAGGAGCTGAAACTGTTACAAAGAGATTTGACTTTGATAATCTTCATGGGCTGGACCCAGGGTAAACCTGAAAGCTGGCAAGGAGGTTATCCTGAGAGCTTTTGTATAACTGCAGAGCAAACACCATGACATGTTCTGTGCTACATTTGCTCACATTAAGCCCTTAGACTTGGATGTGAAGCATATACCCAGTTTTCTGCCGTGTCCAAGGAAGCCATGTTTATTGCTATAGCATCCCCTTTCTTCTATAGGCAACCTACCACATCCACCAAAAACAAGAAGGAAAGAAAGACTAAAAGGGTGAAGAAGGATTTTCATTATGAAGTTAATTAGCTTCTGAGCCAAGCTGCACCTTTTCAAGAGGAGGAATTAGAGGGATTTAATTGCTTTATCAGCCTTCTCTTTGATTTTCAGCAATCAGGCCGATTCCATTTAATTTAACTGCCACAGATGAGAAGAAAATTGATGCACTCACCTGCCTTGGAGCAGAAAGAGAGTGAGAAAGAAAAGTTGGAGAAATTGGCAAATATAGTGTCTGCAGATTAATGAAAACCAACAGCATTTGCTCACAATTGGAAATGATGTGCCTGCCCTGAGGTGTTTGGAGTTGTGTGTGTGCCGCTGTGCATGGTGATGTGAGACCCATCTTAATGGCAGAGAACAGGGAAAAGGGGGTGGACCTGCCCTGGGGAAAGAGGGAAATATATTCGTGAGATGATCAGGGATCAATTAATGAATAGATGTGCAGGAGGGGGTATAGAAGAAAGGGGGAGGGGAGCAGCCAAAGCCTCATCCTAGTGTGTAAGCAGGCAGAGGTCAACATGCTGAGTAGGTTTGATCTGGGATCTGTGGTTAATCCTCTGCCAGTGGGCTGTATCCCATGCTTGATAGGGGTGAGGCTTGGTTTGTGTTGTTGGTAACTTATGGTCTGTTTGTTTTGCTGAGGTGTAGGGGAGAGGTTCAGAACTGCAGTGCAGCCATGTCTTTGCTGAAATGCATTTCCTCCTGTCAGAATGAGATTTGCTGTTGCTCCCTTCCATGTTCTTAGAGAGATTTATTGCAGAGGTGAATGAGACACAAAAATGATGGGTGAAGAGGAAGAAAGAAATTAGAAGTGATTGGAATAGCAGAGGATGGTCCATGAGGAAGTGGAAAGGAGAAAATGGCAGCGAAGGGAGCTGAGAACTGTAGAACTGGGATCAACACGATGGGAGATGACTTCTTTCAACAAGTGGTGGCTTTTCAGAGGGACTGCTGGGTTCTAGTCTGCTAAATGAAACAGCTGTCTGTAGCCACAGTAACATTCTGTGAAAGTTGTCTGATTCTCAGCCCCTTGAAGACTCTTGAAGGTGTCTAGAGACAATAATTAAAAATGGATCTAAGTAATTTTTTAAAATGATAACCCAAAATTATAACATAACTGTACTGGAAAGCCTGATCTTCAATGGGTGGGCATTTGGTTTCCACATCACGCCGCTTTGGGAGTGCGCGAGCCGATTTCTTTATTGTTGCTGGCCCCCAGTTTGAGGAGGGCTGTTCCCTCACTTAAGCAATGGCAGATAAAGGTCTCTTTTGGGAAACTGTGCTTTTTTGGTCTGTGGAGCAAAGGTGAGACTTCCTCCTGGGTCTTCAGCCAAGTCTTTGAGGGAAGATGCTAATTGTGCATTCAGGAGGATAGCATTTTATTTTAGTTGTGTCCCCAGTCTTAAGATATTATTTTCTACCATATAAGATTATTTAACTGGAAACAGAAACTTACTGCTGAAACATCAGTTTCACTGAGATTTTGTTTCACAAAAGTTCTTGATGGAAGCCTCATGGTATGATTGACACCTTCCATTTCACTCCTTTGACAGTAAAAGGGTTTTTTCACTTCAAAATCATTTCTGTTCAAAAATGTGTTTTATTCTATAACATTCGGCTGGTTCTTTAAACAAGAATATTAAATATATATTTTTTTTATTTTATTGGAATACAACGTTTTGAACCAAATTTGTTTGTCAGGAAACTTATTCTATGACAGATTTTTGTGTGTGTGTGTGTGTGTGGTTTATTGCCAGCCTTAAGTTAAACAAATTTTCAAATTGGAAGTTTTAAAAAGAAATGGGAATTTTCAATTTATATATATATACACACACACACCACAACTGGGAATCTGTTCTCCCCAGGAGTCTGTTTCCTGTTTCTGTTACACTTTGAATTTTAACAAATCAATTCTCAAGTGGTACTTTTCCCATTGTTTTGGTTTCATGTTATCTTGGCACAACCTGACTATGAGAGTGATCTTTAATTATTTGTGGAAGACCACATTAGGGTTTCATCACATCAGCTATATTATTTTAGATGCTACTAGAATCACACATCAAGAAGTGGCTTTTCCTCAGGCAAAAGCGAGAAGATGGGCAGAAACCAGGGAAGGGAAAGGAAGTGGGGAGAACAGAGGTCAAGGGACTTGGATGGAGCTGCCTGGCTGTGGTGAGAGGACTTGGGAACAAAGCTGTGTCTCTGGACATGCTGGGCAGTGCAACGCCAGCATCTTGGGCTTGCTATGGGTGGTCAGTCCAGAGTAGAAACAGGAGCATTTAGAAGCTGTCATCACCCTTACACATCAATCTATAGGTTTTGTGAGGTGGAGTCGGCTCTTTGCTGGCATCTCACACCTTTAGGTATAGACTTAAAAAGGAGCAGCTTTGCGGGCTGTAATTAAGACTCTGGAAGGGACTTTTTTTTTCTGATGATTGTCTCTGCTCACCCACAGCAGGTTAGATGAAGGGGTTAATAAGGTATTATTTCCCCACAAAAGCCCTGACGGTGCATTTCCTCACGGCTTGCCTGCCAGGCTTGGCCTAGCTCTGTGGATCAAAGGCTGGTTATCACTAATATTGAGCTGTTGTAACCTCTGTCCCCTTTGATTAAAGTGGCGCTGCTGTGAATTTCTCAGTTAATCATGCCTCGGCTCACAGGGTCAGCTTGCAACTTGGCAAGTTCAGAAAACTACAGCAGAGGAGAGAAAGGTAAAATGTATTATGCAAATGCAATTATGATTGAGTCCGACTCCACCCGGCCCAGGACTCGTGCTGCTGGAGATGCTGGAGGGAGACGAATCAATAGACTGTCCTTTGATGAGAGCCTCTTGACAGGGAAAGGGGAATTGAAAAGGAGACTCTCCTTTCTGCTCCCATGAACTTCCCCCACCACTGAGAAGCGCAGGGGTTTGGGGACTTTGAAACCCGCATCAAAGCACAGTGTGTTCAGAGGAGAATGCAACTTCCCAGACACTTTCCATCCCTAGGAGCTATGATTTATGTTTTTTTTTTCCTTGGACTACATTGAAGTGGGAGCTCCACCAATGGGTTCAGGACCACTAACTCTGCTTTCCACTCCACATCACTTCCCAGAGCCTCAGGATGAGAGGAATCAGCAGGCATCATGGCAATGTGGATCCAATTTCAAAGCACACAGTAAGGTAGACAGGTGTGTAAGTCACGAGGTGTATGTGCAGGGCTAAAGATGAAGGTTTGAGCCCCAGGAAGGCTATAGAGTGGGATGTGAAAATCAACGCAGTTGGCAGTGAATTAGGTTAGTGAACACAGCAGCCTAACCCTGTTTTGAGGATGCTGAAGGATAGGACTGCTGAGGAGAAAGAGGTCATGGTTTTTAAGTTTTGTTTTCAAAATCACTACTTCCTGATCTGTTTCATTTTCCTTACCTGTACTAGGGTGTGATGGCATTGCCCTGACGTATAGACGTGGATATGAGAGCTCCTCAGCACTCGGGGTAGGAGTTAGTTGGGTTTCTGTTAGAAAGGTACCTTCTTCTTAGCAATGTTTCAGTAGTAGCCCCTAGAACTGGCTATGAAGAGCTGGGCTATCTACAGGCATATGGTAAAGCCATATGTACATGTGGAGATTTTAATGGTGTAGAAATACCAGTATAATGTACCAATGAAGCATTTCTACTGTGGCTGCAAAACTCAGCTGTGTACTTTCCTACTGAATCCAAGTGAAACAAGCTACAGCTATAATTCAGGGTTTGCCATTATTTCACCATCTTCAGGTGTGCTTTTGCCAATCAGCTATTGATCAAAGTTTAAACCTGAGCTATCAGAGTTTCTCTGCAGGAGTTATTAGACCAGCAGTAGCTGTGGCAGAGCAACTGAAGCCATTACAGCAGCTTGATAGTGCAGCCAGGAGCAGAACTGTGTGTCCAGAGCTCCAGCTCCCCTGTGTGAAAATTCCCATTTCTCCTGGCCCTGGCTGACTTAGGCAATGGTTCTCAGTTTTGGGAGGTTGCCTGCAGGCAAAAGGAATTTGCTGTTTCCAATGGCCTGGCTGAATCTTTCTTATCAGTTCATATTCTGTTTGAATCCCAGTCTAATTCTCCAAGTCATCACATTCCTGCCTTCCTTGCTGCTCTTACAGGAAAAGGGTGTTTTTCCTGCCACTACTGAAACATCTTGTGCTTCCTGGCTTCAGTGGGAGAAGAGGGAGGGAAAAGAGAGAAGTTTCTGGGGAGACTGGTACTTGGGAGTGCTGCTTAAGGTGGCACAGTGTGTGGGTGTATTTCATCTCCATCTGTGCTGCAAAGCAGATGTGCAGATGTGAACTGGTGAGCATTGGTGAGGGGACAAGGCAGCACAGGGGCACGCCTCTGCTGCTGCAGTGCGGGTCTGAGCAGAGTGCCAGGCACCGAGGGGGAGTGGGGAATGCTGGAGGAAGAATGAGCACGGCAGGGCATTCTTGATCAGACCCGCTAATTAACTGCTTGCTCTTATTTTATTTACTCCAATCTTTCTATTTTTGCATCATTTATTTCCCTGTTCGAGCGAAACAGTGAGGAACTTTTTAAAATTTAAATTCAGAAGTGCTGGAACTGAGCTCCTGCTGGGGAGAAAGTCCTGGAGCTCTGCTCCTGATGGCTTTTGGGAATGGATGGCAGTGTTTCATTGTCGCTCGCTCCCTTCCACAGGCAGGTACCATTCTGCTCTGTTGGGGCACATGGCTCTCATTATGT
Organism: Heliornis fulica; assembly: GCA_013399135.1. Classification (NCBI taxonomy): domain Eukaryota; kingdom Metazoa; phylum Chordata; class Aves; order Gruiformes; family Heliornithidae; genus Heliornis; species Heliornis fulica. The sequence continues at coordinate 511,779 of VXBZ01006979.1, read as the reverse complement.
TATCAAACCTCACAAGCATGGGAATGGAACCACGATGCCTGCTGCTATTTGAAAGACCCCTAAGCTTGCATTTTAGTAGGTAACACATTTTCCTATCATAGGCTTTTCCTCACTTTACATTTATTTTTTTCCTTGTGTGCTTCTCAATCCTTCTGCACTGTTTTGTTGTTTCAGATTCCTAATGTATAATTATACTGTATTTGTTGGAGGCGTTGAAGATACTATTCATATGGCTCAAAGGGTACAACACAGTCCTGGGCAGTATTTAATTTAAAATACAGTTACATACCCACATTTTCCTCTTTAAAAAAAAAAAATTGCTATATTACAGCTCTTTTGTCAGTGTGCTTTGGGAAGATAAACGTAGCCCTGTCCTCACTGCATGGATAAATTGTGGCTGGGAGAAACATTTCACACAAAGTAATGGGAGAAGTTGGTACTAGAGTCAGGAGGTGAAAGAAAGTGCGATGCGGCCAGAAACAAAACTCTTAAGTCTCTGCATCTTACTCTACACACACTGTGTTTCCTCTGGCAAGAGCAAGGAGCTTCAGTCTAGGGGAACATATCAGCATCCTTTCTGTGGTTTCCTTTGCAGATCTGGATCACTTCGTCTGTAAAGGAGCTGGATGAAATTAGGCTTTCGGGTCTTTCTGAAATGCAATGGAAGCTGGCCATCTCTCACCATTCACTTAAAAATCTCTAGCAGTGACTCACAATGGACTCATCAGAGCAGCATTTTTTGAAAGACTTAATGGCAGATTTCTTCAGTCATTAGTATCTGATCTGTGCACTACTGGATGCCCCAGCAGTGATAACATGATTGATTCAGCTGCAGGTACAGGTGGAATTTCTGTTCAGTGTGCTGGGACACCTGGTAGGGTTTTGGGGCATGCAGTGTTTTTATGCATTACAGGATATACAGAAGAGTTACACTTGGACAAATAGAAGTCATAGTGGGATTGGTCCGTGACTCAGGTTGTTACAGGCTCTTTAGAAAAGAGGTTCATGTGGACAGTCCTTGCCATAAAATGCAGCACTCCCAAGGCTGTTCAGATTCACATTCCCAATTTCCCTGTACAATAATCCAGTATCCCAAAGTTATAATGGAAGTAAGTGTTAAGCCCCTTTGACTCAGATGTCCAACATAAAACCTTATTCCTTATTTATCAGTTAATCCTTTCAGTGGTGCCTGTCACTGTAATATTCTGCTTTCTCTCTTTACATCTTCAATCCTTCCTTCTTTACTTCCTTCTTCCTCTTGCCCTTCTTTTCCCTCCTTTCTTTTCCTCAGTCCTCTGCTTCCCTGCACGAATTTGCTGCCTCTTGATTAAAATGTTGACTTTAACTTGGAATTAACCTGATTAATGTAATTGAAAGTAAAAGTCCACTGCTCAGCACTTTGGGTGATGAGTGGAGATGGATTGAGAAAGAAAGCTTTCAGATTGAATACACTTCTCTCCTCTGGCTGTTAATTGCACCGTTTACTGGTACCTGGCTCACTGACCGTCAGTGTTTAGTCCAGTTAATGATGATACACAGTCCATACTTTCCAGAGATAATTAAAAAACATTCCAGCAGACACTCTGCTGCAGAGAGCTTTCCTATCTGTCGCAGTCAGCAGGCCCCAGGGGTTAGGGGCTGTAGTACGTGGAGGCAGAGCAGGCTTTCCTCTGGGTGCAGGGTTGAGCTGGCCTTGGTTATGCAGGTGTTTTGAGGAGAAGGATGTTGACTAACTACTTAAAGTGATGGCCTTGGTGTGTCTGTGTCCTGACTGTACAATATCGTGCGTGGGTGAGCATGAAAACACTCTGGGTTTGGGGGCCTGTTTTTGTGCTTCCAAAGCACTTTGGCTAAGACACAGTATCTGTAAGTAGAGTGCCTTACCCGCAAATCTGTTTGAGCTGTTATCCATCAGGGTAACTCAGCACTGAGATCAGGGAGAATTAGGCATTTAAAGGCTTTGTGCATCTGGATGTTGGTCTCTTGTGGCAAACTTTTACATCTGCAAAATAGGAATGCTCAGACTCCCTTATAGATGGGGTGCTCTCAAATGGCTGTAGACAGAGATTTAGAGAAAGCATCTTGTCTGCCATATCCCAGAGACTCCCGTACCCTGAAGTTGGTGGTAGAAAAAAATAATTTCTCCAAATACAAGTATTCATTTGGAAGGAGACTGGCAAGGGATGCAGTGAGAGCTCGTCTTTCTTGATGAAAGAGGTATTTGGGCAACCCATGCAATCTGTACCAATGCCAGCATTGGTTCATATGGTTGCTAATAACCTGAAAAGGAGTAAACAAAGGGAAGAGGAACCTCGTAGGTGTGACAAAGGTAGGTGTGCTGATTGAGATCAGGAAAGATGAGAAAGAACTTGTTGGGAACCTGATAGCAGCGGATGAGTACATAACAGAAAGAGTAGATGTGCATATATAAGGAATCCTGAAATCATCTACTCTGCCCCCCTGAGTGGCACTTGTTCCAATAGCTAATCACTGTGAATTAAAACTGCGGGTTGTATTTTTCATCTGAATTTGCCTGTACTCTAACTGCTTGGCCACTGCTTCTTGCTAAGTTTTCCTCTGCTAGATTAAAAAAAAAAAAACGCTTTTAGACCTTACATTTCTCCCTGTTCAGATAGTTCTGTGTTAGAATCAGTGCAAGATAATGCGTGCCAAAAGCCATGATTTGCATTTCCTGTACGCCTTGTGCTGTCAGCTCAGGAATAAAAAGCTAGGTGTCACTGTGACCAGCTCAACGAACGCAAGTACCCAGCATGTCCTCATCCACCCTCTCTCCTCCTGCTGCCGTTTCCCTCTACACATGGGCTATGTGCAGTGACCTGTCTGAGAGCAGTGTGGAAGCTCTGGGGAAGAAGATGAGATTTTAATGAGGGGATTTGGGTTAGTGTTTATATTAGAGTCGTAATGAAAGGCTCTCCTGAGATCAGAGCCCTTGTCATGATAGCTTTTGTGTGGTGGTGGTGTTCAGGGGTGTTTGGGTTTTGTTTGGGTTTTTTTGTTTTTTTTTTTTAATAAAAAGTAGATTATATCCCACAGGCATTATAATCCAGGTAGTCTGGAATTTGGAAATACTGTATCCCATCACAAATGAAGTATCAAGATCTGTATTTGAAGTCCCAAGAGACTAGGAGTCTGCATGTAGCAGTGGTGCATTCCTGTATATTGAAAAATGTAAATAGTGATAATAGTAAATGTTAGGGACTACAAGGCCCCTTTCCTCTGAGCAGGTAACTCCCCTAGAGGATTTTGAAGCACTTAAATCTATGCCCATTCCAGACACAGTATCAGGTCAGGCATTTGGTCCGGCTGCTCAGCCACAGCATCCAAAAATACTGACTCAAAGAGGATGGTTTCTTGTCCCACTTTCGTCTAAAGGCATGGAGGGGGTGGGGAGTGGGGTGGTTGGCTTTAAGTTGAAATTTATCTGGTAAGATTTAAAAAAAAAGGAAAATCTTTGGAGTAAGAATGAATAGCTCTTTTTTTACTCTGTTCCACAGCACTTTGCTTTTCAATTTTTACTTTCCATTCCTGTATCTGCTTTAGCTTTTATCTCCTTCTCTCTTTCATGGTTATCCAATCTTCTCTGATTCTCCTATCTTTGATCTGTATCCCATCTGCTTGCCCCCATTCCTGCCAGCCCCTAGGTCCTCTACCTTTGTCCATAGTATAAGGCTGTCTCTATCAAGTTTACCCTTATGGCTTCAGATGGAGCATAGAAAGCTTTCATCTCCATTCAGCAGCAAAAAAACCCAAGACTCAGAAGAGGTAATGGACTTTGGTCAGGGCAAGTCCTTGGTACAGCTTGGGTTGACCAGCCCTGCAGACCAGGAGTGCTTAATCGCTTAAGAGCTGGGTAACCTTCTTCTAGATTTTCAGTGGGATTTTTAAAATTTAAAATACTTCTCATCATGCTAATAGTGCTGAGATGAGATGAGGGACCATTTCCTCGCAGTGAGATGAGGTCCCTGCCCTTGACAGACCTGTGCCTTGAAGTGGGACACAGATGCACTTGTGGACATACCTAGGGTCCTTGAGACCTAGCCTGTGAGCTGCTGGGTGACTTCCCAAGCAGACATTGCCCTGTCACGGTAGAGAGTGGGCCTGCAGTGGGTTGCCTTGTACTTGACCTTGATGCTGGAGTGAGTCTTTGACAGCACCTGAATGTGGTTGGTGGGTGAGGCTTGCCGAGGCAGAGTGCAGTGGGAGGATACTGCTGTGGGACCAATTGTGCTGGCACCTGTGAAGAGGCCAGGCTGGCTCTTGTTTGCTATTCCCTGCACACACGCAGGGAGCCTCGTGCACTAAATGACATCAAGGCTCATTATTTTCATCAGATGCCACATTTGTAACCTGTTACCAAGTAAATTGTGATAAAATAGACTGGAGCAGCCCAGAGTCTGACTCTGAGATGGCTGCTGTGAGCATAGCAGGTAGGTACAGAGCCTTACAGGGCTGCTGACTCCAGCACCTTAAAGCAGACAGGAGCTCTCTCCAACAGTAGGGTGTCTGGGTCAGAAGACGCTTGATATGTCTTTTTGGCAGGCACTGTGTGCTTGGGATGAGGGTGAACTACACCTCTTCCAATGGTCTCAGGAGGTGGGCCATTTACCTCCCTCTCTTTCTTGCTGTTGGGGAAACTGAGACAGGAGGGATGATAAGTGACTCTCACAATGTCACATTGTCACAGCTTCATTTCCCCCTTCTTCACTCTGTGTTTGGAGACAAGAAGTTGCAACATGAATGGCTGGGTGAACAGCAGCGGACCATCAATTTTCACATTTTCTTTACTCTGTGTTGGAGTCCAGATGATGTGTGTGACTTGAAGTGGCAGTTGAGAGCACAGGAGAACAACACCAAAACAAAGCAGACAGCTCATTGCTGGGTTTTAGTTTTCTGTCTTTGAAGATTCTCAAAGTCAGCCTAGGACAGTCATGTTTTTCAAGAGGAACTGCATTTATTTCCCAACCAGGAGGTACCAACTCCATTTCATTTGCTTTATGCCACCCTCCCAAGCCTCTCCCTGCCCCAAAGATGCAGGCACATATTTGCCCTACAACATATTATGAAGCTGGATTAGATATTTATCTTCAGTTTGCATGGGGAAAAACTGAGGCAATGAGAAGCTAAGAAATTTCTTTGAGGATGTGTTTGTACTTTGGAGAATTAGACAGCTGAGAGAAGGAGGCTCTTCAGAGTGTTCTCCCCTGAGGTTTCTAGTCTCTGTTTCTGACATAATGGAAAAACCTACTGCAGTTTTAAAGATTTGGTGGCGATCGGGTCTTCGAGTGCTGTTCATATATGTAATTGAACTGCACCCTGTAGCACACCTTTTTATTTGGCTTCCAAATTTATATTTTTTTCCAAGGATTAACAAATGCTGAATAGCAAGTGCAAAGGTGCTTCACATGTGAACAGTATACATTACTTATGGTGCTGCACTGGATATGTTGGAGGTGGCTATAATGATGGTTGTGAACACAGAGTTTCTTAGGACCCTTAATACGTCAAAAAGTGTACTGTGATCCTGAACAAGAATATTTTTGGGGAAGTTTGACCAAACAGAATGAAGTAATTTAAGGCAAAGTCAAGATAGTGTGATTTTTAGAGCCTTTCTATATTTTTCTTCTACAGATAGAAGAAAACGTTGATATGAAAATGTTTTCGATAGAAGTACAGATGTTTATCAGAAGATAAACTGAAAATATTTTCTTCTGGATTTTTAGTTTAAAAATGCCTCTGACAGTGAAATTATGAACTTATTGATATGAAAGGTACATTGTTGGTTTGAAGGAATGTATGAGCATTTTTCCTAACTTTGGCTATGCACATCTGGACTCTGGTTACCAGCTGAACAGCTCTTTACTGCAGCACTACTTTAATGCTTACTGATCCCTTATAAATATAATAGAAGGTATGCTCCACTCTCTGCCCCAAAGGTCTTACAATTTAAATTGGCAGTTCAGAAGAAATATCTCCCTATTTCAGGAACTGGAGCATAGCAAGATCAGTGATTTGCTCAAGGTGACATGGAACGTAGAAAAAAACCAGCACCAGCTCATTGTACTGTCCAGATGAGATCCATCTCCCAAGTTACCCCTCATTTTGGGAGTCCTCCATGATTTCCAAGTTGGTCTGCTTTACTGCCCGAGGTGGGTTGGTGGCCAGTGGTGAGGGACAGCAGTGGCTGGCCAGCTCTGCTGCAGCTGTCACTGCTCTTTGCTGACAGTTGCTGTAATCTGTGCTGCCTGCTTTTATGGTGCTAATTAATCTCTCTTAATTAATGAAATCCTTCTACCTCATGTTCCTCCCCTTCTTTTCCTCTTTGCCTCTCTTCACCTTCCACAGCTGAAACCTACAGTCCTCCTTGAGCAGGGGCTGATAAAATCTCCAGCCTTTAAACATCTCTGTGTACTCGTCTGTGGCAGTGCTGGTGGCTCCATCTGCTTTTCTCCTTTGGTGCAGTAGCAGCTTAATCTTCATGGCCTGTTATCTTTGAAGCACACTTGATTTCTCAAAAGAAAAACAGCTAAGCATTTTAGCACCCGCTGCTTTCCTTCATAGTCTGCTACATGTCATTGCTGTTTAATCATGCCCTGAGTTTGCAAACACTGTGTATGTAATGGTACTCCTTTGAATAGTCTTATGGGTTTGATTGGGACAACACATTCAGATAACATTGCTTGCCTGCATCTTTGCACTCCTGGACTGTTTCTCTCTTTTAATTCAATCCCTTGACTCCTACTCGTAACCTTTTCTCTCTTCTCCTAGGGGCACATAGTCTAATTCTTGTGCTATGAAGCTTGTCATTCCGTGATGGGTCAATCATGGAGCAGAAAAGAGACTTGGGAATTGCAGGACTGGATGTGCCCAAGCTGACCACCCCCATTCCACATTATCACTTCTGGTATTCCTGAGAAAGCAAGGCCAGAGCCTTGTTGCACAAGCAATGCACAACACACAACAAAAACATGGTCCTGGTCCTGAAGGACATTAAGTTCATCTTGGGACAAAGGGCCCATTTCTGGACTCACAGACATGTGTCACTGCTTGGCTGAAAGGTGATAGGAAGTTCCAGGGAGCAGAGCCATTGGCATTACAAGCGGAGATTTCCGTACCTCTGTACATTCAATTGATTTTCCCCTTTGCAAGTCCTGCCAGAAATGTTGCTCTCTTTATTAGATTTTTTTCCTGTTGGTTTTTTTGGGTTTTTTTTTTTTCCCAGTAAGTTCTTTCCCTCTCTCAATCTAAGTTTCCAATGCCTTTTCTCCTGCTCCAGTGGCTGATTTACATACAAAAGAGTGATCAGCTGTGGGAAGAACAGTCTGTGGGATCAAATACTAAGTGACATTGTGGCATCTAAATGACATTACTTCGATTCTCTGCTGAGCTATGAGTTGGTGTGTGACCATGCACAGGGTAATTAATTCCTGTGTCTCAGCTCCACAGCTGTAGAATGGGCACGGTTCTGAGTTTCTGGGTAGTCCTGCTGTAGTCTGAGGCCAAGGTGAGCAGTGCCTGCATAGAGCTGAGAAGCTGTGGTGTTGGGATTTGTTCAAACATGTCCTTAGAAAGCTGCTAGAAAGCAGTTACTATGGTGGGTGGATAAAATTGTATTGTGTCTTGTTTGCATGATAGGCCTGTTTTTACATGACATGAGAACTGCATAGGAACCCTCTAGCTATATTAATTTTTATTCTGTTCATCCCCATCCTTTGGGTCAGAACGTGCGCAAAGTCCAGTGAAAGATACAACTGCAGCCTGCCTCCTTAGCACAAGAATGTGAATCAACATAGGGAGATATACTGACATCAGAAAAAAAACCACCATGGCTTGTATAATGGTTTATGTTTTAGAGAGAGAGAAAAGCACACTTTAAAGACTGGTGATAAGAGAGTGTCTGTAAAAAATAAAAGTCTTGTTGTGCTGAATGCAACTGCTCACACTCTTGCTTTCCTTGTGATACTGTAAATCCAGAATTGCTCTGTTAAAGTCAAGATGGAGAACATATGTTGAAAATTAATTTATTCATGTACTTGGACAGAATCAAGTCATTGGTATAACATCAAGTTGCTGTTATAACAGAAGCTATAAATGCTCTATCAGAGGCATATACCTTGCATCTTTAAAGTACCAGATTATTTTCCTGGTTGTGCTGCTGTAAATTGCAGATGATCTTGTTCAGGTCAGGGTAAACCCTGTCAAGCTGAATAACGCCTTACTCTAGATGTAGATTTGCCTGAAAAAGGAAGGGTACAACAGGGAGACCACAGAGGCTTAGTAAAAGGTCTTGTCATCTTCTCTCATGTCTGCAAACAAAAGGTCTCAACTTAAAAATACAACTTTGATCTCAACTCTCAACCAACTTTGTCTCAACTCAAAAATAGCCCCCACGTGTCTCTTGCAGATATTTTTGCCTCTGGATCGGAGGTGATTTCAGCCAAGCAGTGATGTGGAGATACTGAACTTTTCCCCCCAAAAGGCAATCTCATCCACCCTTGAAATGAGACCTGTGGAGCAGCAAGTGCTCTCATGCCTCATCATGCTTCTCGACTGGTAAGAGTATCATACGATGAGAGCACTGTGGGGTCTCCACTGACACCAAACATGTCACTGAGCTGCCAATTCAATGAGAGGAGGGAGAGCTGCTGGCCTAGGATCAGATGTCAAGGAGAAGTGGCAGGAGGTGAGAGGTGCTAGGAATGCTGCTTCCCAGCTGGCTCTGGAAAGAGTTTATGCCTGTGTCCGTCTGCACTCAGATCAAAGCCTCGATGAATTATTCAAGTGTTCTTTGAAAACTCTCATCATGCAGAAAGTGAAGCCAGGTTGGCTTTACCTGCTGGAAAACAAGCACTCATTGTAAGCTCCAAGGCCAAACCAAGGTTCCTCTGCTTGCACAATGACAGTGGCTCCTTCCACCTTCACGGTAGGAGTTCTCTCTTCTTGTTACACCAGGTTCTCATGATACAGGCTTTGAACGTGTGGGCCTTCGGCACTTTGCATATAATTGGGCCCATCCTTGCAGTCCTGCACTGATGCAGTGGTGCTGTCTTCCCCAGTAGTTTGAGCATATGGAAACAGGTGCACATCAGAACAACTAGTGACAAATCCACCTGGATGGCTCAGGCTAAAATAATCAAGTAAAATAGCACAAAATTGAGATTTCTAGTAGTGCGAGGGCAGTGTGCACAGTTGTGTCATGATGTTGTAACCAATCTGAATCCCAGTCCAGCCACACACTGTTGAAGTGATGGGGTCCCAGCACTGACCTCCATGCTCTCAGAGCAGCAGCATGCAGCAGACAATGCCACACAGCAGCTTAAAAGAAAAAATTGCCTGTGAAAGGTTGAGTGAGGCAGGGCCAGAGCTCTCTGTTGTCTTTTAAGCTACCAGTAGCTTCCTCTTCTGGGGAGTGACTCCAGCTATCTCCATGTTAGAAGAGCTATTTAACATCTTCATGGCAGCTTTATGTGGCATGAGCCCTCGGTATATTCATGGTTTGGATTATGCAGTCCAGCATTATCAACTACAAGGCCTTTGTAATAATTTAGTTGTATGTTTTCTTTTTAATATCCACTCCAGGAGACAAATTATTACATTAGAAGTAGCTTTCATTTTTAGGGGAGTGCTTGACTAGCCATATGGTTGAGAAGGTAAAAGGATTAAAAGGAAGGAAATCCTCAGTTATCCTTAAATTTTTTTTTTTGACTCTGAGATTTTAAGATTGTTTTCTCAATTGCTGAACACCTGCAGCCAGAAGTTCCTATTACTGGGAGGTCCATCAGCCAAATCCCACTTTTAATCTTTTCCTGTTGACTAGCCCAGGTATTTTCAGAGTCAAGCTGTTACAAGGAAAGGTACCAGCAACAGTAGTGCTTGTGATATTCCACACTGATCGCTGGAATCACATGACATTTTTTCCTGCTTATATGGCCTGTGTCCTTGACGTCCGTAACTCTGGATAATGGTGATCTGTACCCACGGACAACCCCTATGTCCCTCATAAATCAGCCACATCATGGAATAACTCCCTGATAGACAAGAAAGTGATTTGACAGTTTCACACTGGGAACTCAGGACCTGTTGCATTCTAGCTTAGGTAAGTTGCTATGTTCTACTAGGAGATGATGCTTTGAGAAAAACACGTGCTTCAGAGGTGAAGGGATTATACAGAACAATGTCCATAAAGCTGCTGTGCAAGACCTGCTGAGTTCTTTGGGCTGCAAAGTGTTGAACAGGCTTGTAACAGCAGAATATGGAATGCCTTTGTAATTGGGCTGTTTCTTGGGGTAAGCAAACAGAAGCCCAAAATAGCCTTTTATTCTACAGAGCAGGTCTTATCTTTATTCTTTACTATCATTTTAAATTATAAAGGTGGTCAGCATCTCCCTAAGAGAGTCTGTCCCAAGATGAAACATAATTTTCTAACCTGATTAAGTCCTCCATTATCAAACTCATTTCATATCTGTCTTCTCCTGTCCTCTGTTAACATAGAGTTTATTTCTGGCAGCAGGTAGGAATACTTTAAAATATTTATTTATCTGTTGTTTTGATTATTTATAGTATGGCTGCAGTATCCCAGTGGCCTCAGCATAACTAGTGGTTCCTGTTACAAAGTTATAATCTAGTGAAAATGTTAATCAAACGTTCCGTTCTGAATATTGGCTGTAACTTGAGAGAATTACCTTGTGATATGATCCCTGTTTCTGAGTATCCGAAATATGAACCTTTAAAAGCTGACAAATGACAATTGTATACCTGAGTTTTGCTTTTTAAACTCGTGGTTTTCCCCATCACTTTTTAGATGAAGCACAGGGATGAAATGAACAGAACTAGCAGGGACCTCAGAGGTTATTGAGTCTGATTGGTTTGATTTGTCTTCAGTGGGAAAATGACCGCTTTTTTACTGTACTGTAAATATTACAAAAAGCGAAGGGGGTGGTTACTGGATTTGCATGGATGCTAATACTCACACCACAGGCAGATACTAAAGAGTCAGTGATAAAGATGAATGCAGCCTGTATGTCCTCAGATCACCTAAACCCACCTTTACCTGTGTACATCACCCATTAGCTTAAGTAAAACACCCTCTTCATCTTCTCATGTGAAGCTAAGGAACAGAAAACATTTTTAATGTACATTTCTCTACGAAATACTGGTTGCTATCAAAAAATGAATGCTAAGAAGCACACTAAAAGCCTGATTGAGAAACATGGCTACTGTTAATCTTGGAAGGGATTTGCAAGGATCCCATGTGAGCCAAATGGTCTTTGTCAACTGAGTTTCCTGACCAGACTATAACTTCCATAGCACACTGATATTTATCCATAGCGGTAAGTGTAGTGAGGGTGGAGCCACAGAGATACAGACAGATACATAAATACAGATTGTTATTGGGTCAAATGTTCAATTCCTGTCTTTTGTTGTTCAAGGTATGTTCTTCAGAGAGATTGGTGGGTCTTGGACAGAATAGATACCTCCCTCTGGTATCTCTCTTTTAAGGCAACTAGCACTGTTTCAGTTTGTCAGCTTGCCTGTGGTGCTGTAAGGAGGTTGTGGAAGGTCACCTCTGGAACAGGGATGGGTGCCAGAGAGCAGTCTAGGATATTCTACCAAGCTGTTCTCCAGGCTTTGGAGGGATCTGACTGGTAGTTCCTAAATGATTTCCTAAGGTCAATGCTAGCCTTATTTTCTGTGGTTCTGTAAAATGATGTTTGTGGTGCAGCGTTGTTGTTGGTTTGTTATTATTATTTCTGTTGCTACCATTCAAGGAGCACTTCTCAGAGATCAGAATCCGGCATTGCTTGGTGCTGTACTCGCATGCTAAAGAGCGATGGTCCTGCCCTCAGAGAGCTTACAAGTACTAGTCAAGGAGCAACGGCTAGTATGGACAGCTGAGGGAATACAGTGAGGAGCGATGAGACACTATTGATCAGCAGGATAGGCAGTACTCATAATACATCAGCAGCCTAACTGCTGTCAGATTTTTGCAGGCATCATGGCTAAGGAGAGTTTGAAGGAGGATAATGAGGAAGCTTTGCAAATGAAATCTCCAGGCTCCCACCACCTCTGCTCCAGAGCTGGGCAGCATCAGGATAATGGTTTGCCTCCCACTTCTAATGGTTCTCATGTCCCTGCCTGCCACTGCCCACTCTCTGAGGGCACAGGTGGTGCTCTTGCAAACTCGCTTCTAGCCTGTATTGTGGCAGGATGGCAGGAAACAGAGCCAGGATAAGTCCTGGCCCTCTATCCCACATGCTGGGGGATCTCTTCCAGTGACAAGAAGTAAAGTTGATGAGTCTGTATCGAGACAGTGAAGTGACCCCCGTGCTGCTCCACATAATTAATAAATAAAGCACTGGGGGAGTTTTTGCCATGCCGGCTGCTATGACAGGGCTGTCTACGGTGCACTTAAGCATTAAATGACCAATTTCTGTCAGACTAACTTCCCAAGCCTCTCTCTCTCTCTCTCTCACTCACAAAGCTAGCTTCCTCGCTCCCTGCACTTGGAGTTTTTCAGCAACTGATGGCTCCTGGTTCATTTCTGTGGAATTAATTGGTCCCTGAATGAATTCTGTTGACAGGGCAATTTATCATGTGTTTGGGTTGACAGTGTTGGATACTGGTAAAGGGGGAGAGTGGTGTGTGAGTGGGATGAGAGGAGATGGACAGGGTNNNNGGTGGGGGTGGGTGGGAGGATGAAGAAGAGGAGGAGTAGAAGAAAGGAGAGGTGGAGGAAGAGATTGTTTAAAAAAATAAAATGAGAGAGAGAGGAAAATTTCTTTTCCTCTCTAGCTCCCTGCAGTCCAACTCAGTGTGATGGATAATGTAGAAGAGGGATGGGGAGAAGGGGGAGGAAGGAAGTGCCACTTGTTTCATGATGGGAGTCGGGATGCTGCTTTTGCACAGTTTGCACCATGGCTTGGGGATTTAAAAAAATTTAAAAAAAAAAAAAAGAAAGAAAAGAAAAAATCCCAACAGTGGTGTCTCCGGGGCTCAGCCAGAAGCCTCCATACCTAAATGCCTGTGTCTCTACTTTTCCCTCATGCCAAAGTGAGTGAGAAGCTACCGAAAAAAATATTTAACCCTCAAAATACTGATACATGTCCAACTACTCTTTCAATAAGTACTGAGTGGTGTCTAGCACCTCACGATATGTTGATACATGCCACTGTGTCTGCTAGTCAGGGACATCCAAGGAGGAATCACATCTTACAAAACATCAGCAGTGATTTGGGTTCCCAGTTTCCCCTCAGTATAGTCCAGAATGGGGTGCCTGGCTCCATATGGGCCTTTGACAATCTTAGGCTATATTATTTCACATTGTCCAAGATAGGGACAATGAGGAACTTCCCAATATAATTAAAATGACGTTGTAATTACTTTATAATTAAAATGTCACTAGTCTAGCTTGTGGTTTCAGTTTTTAGTCAGCACAATATAGGTGAGATAATTTTTGTCCTTCTGGCTTTGCAGCTTCTGAATGTAGAAATGAGTATGTGTGCAGATGTATGTGTAACAACATGGGTAATGTTAAAAGCAACCAAAGCCATGAAGAAATTCAAATTGGAAACAAAGGTATTTGAATAAATACTACATACATCTTAAAAATTATGTCTTTACTATGGTCCTTTGAGTGGCCTGAAGAGGTATGCTAAAGTCTCAGTCAGAGGGAGGTATGTCTGTGAAATGTTTGCATGCACGTGCAGAGGATAGGCTCCATTAGTACTATCTTCCCCTCTGTCTCCCCCCCAGCCTTCCATACACTGAAAGTGGGATGTTCCAAAATAATCAATGCTGAGATCAGTGGAAGAGTGATCAGTAGTCTTCCTGCTGATCTCACTGGAAGCAGCAATAAGTCAGAGCTCAGCATCTGAAAGTTTCCATCCAGAGCCCTTAGTTGCAGGTTAGTGGGACCTGCCTTCGTTTCTCAGGGCACTGTGGCTCAGTTTACCAGTGTTCAGTCGTTACCTTTGTCTTGGGACCAAAGGTTTCATCAATCCAGCTGACAAAATGAGTGCCCATAACATAAACAGCCTGGAGACAGAACTGAGTTTGAGTGGCAAGCCCCAAAATGTGTGTGTGTGTGTGTGTGTGTATAGAAACATGAGTCGTCTGTCATTGTGTTCAGTCAGATATAATACAAATGCAAACATAATCCTTATCTGATAAAAACGGTGTGACTGCTCATCGAAGAGACTGAGTGCTTGGTTATGGTTGTCTTTGTGTTGTCACTTTTACCTGGCTTAGGTCATTCTTCTAGCTTGTATCCTACCTGAGAACACCTGAGCGTCAGATCTTCTAGTGTGCTGAAATGGAGCAGGTAGGGTGAAAGAGATTTAGGAAGCAGGGAGCTGGCACAGCCAGATTGCAGAGGATTTGAGACTTTTTGTAGGGCCCCCAAATTTCCTGCCAATTAGAAACCCACTTAAAGTTGCTGCACTAAACACTCTTATTTTCCTTCTTTTGGTATGATCACTGGAAGAAACTGGTGCAGGTAGCTCCTTGTCAAGGCTTTTGTAAGTGGTTTCCATGGTAGTTACTCAGGTAAATGAAGCTAAGATTCATCTCTAGCACAGATAGAAATACTCCTATTTGAGATGAGTGGATCCAAAATAACAGTTGTGACTTGAGATAGTGGGTTTAAGGAGGAAAGACATGAGTGTAGCAGGTTTTCTACATGAAAATTTAAAGTTGTTTGGGCTGAGGATATGCTCTTCATTGTGGTTTACAGCAACAAACAAAATAACATAGAAGAATTAATGTATACAGATTGACAATGGTGGCGACAGTAATTGAGAAGTGATTTTTCCTCATATAAATCATGCAAAGTGTTAGAGCTTTATCAACAAACTTGAGAGATGTATGTGGTGCTTGGAAAGGGCCAGTATGAATTGGGAGTATCTGTGAAGGGAGAACCTAGTTGGTTACAATCCCACAGAACTAAAACATCGTTGATTGCTAACAAGAACATGCTTGTATAGGACTTGAGTGTTATTATACAAAGAAAACATCCACATGGAAATATGAAGCCCAAACCCAAGTTATTTTTTAAGGTTTGGGGCTTTTTCCTCATTAAAAATGAGATTAACAATATTATAGTTTATAAATATGAACCAAAATGAAGAAGATATATTTGGGTGTTAAAGGCTCTGCAGCATGGTATACAAAGATCTGACAAGCTCCAGCAACTATAAGCTGATAGTAAGTAAATTCAACCAGAAATAATGTGTGTATTTCCAACAGTGCAGGTAATCATCTGTCCAAATATTTTAGCTCGGGTTCGCTTTTATCTTCCAGAAATTGAACCTTTATACTTGGTAGCAAATATTCCTCAGAAACATTCTCCTAGCTCCACCCCAGCCACTGGATCTGCAGCAAGAATTAATTCAAAGCAGCCCTGTGGGCATCTCCTCTCAGAGGCCAGACAAGGTGATCACAGTGTGGTAGGAGTCTCCTCTGGGGTAGCTGTGGCAATGAACTTGAAAACAGCTATCTTAAAAGTCAGTGCCTGATTCCGGTTTCACTTACACACTGTTTATGTCAGTGTAACTCTTTTGACTTCAGACTTCTGATTGACAGTGGTGAATAAAGAAGGCAAATATCTGAGAAGGCAACTTCTGAGAAAAATGGTTATGATCAGGCTGTCCTGAGCCAGACAGGTGAACATGACATAGGACACATTAATAGAGTAAATGGGCGTATTTTCACTTATGTCACTGAACCTTTGGGACAGAAACACGTTTTTATAAAAAAATTACCCTTAAAAATTGAAAAGAGAGTAAAACCTGTAGCAGTACAAATCTTTTTGTATTGTAAAATGGAGATTAAAAAAAACTTGTGGTTGAAAAGGCAGTGATTCAAAACTGAAGTCTGCATAACATAGAGAAGACAAAATCGACTAAAATAAGCTCAAAGCAGGTTGCATTTATAACTAAGGATACAATAGGTAACTAGATAAGATGGCAAGACAAATGACTAAATATTTATGCTATATGAAGCAGCAGTGGATATGATTAGAAGCATAAGCCAGAGTTGCAGGCTGTGTTTCTTCAATCTTAATGCTAAATCTGTAGATTTAGGAATATAGGATTGGTAAGACTGGACCAGCCCCATCTTTTGTCTGGTCTACCATCTCTACCAGTGGTGGCAACCAGTTCTTAAGAGGAAGGCAGAAGAACTGTGCAATAGGCAGACAAAGGAAGCACCTGCAGTTTGTTGGAAGCTCAAGTAATCTGCAGGTTGGCTTTATCCCAGAAAATGTTAATATCTTTCCAGAATGCTTGTCAAATTCTCATAACTCTGTTTTTTTGTTTTGTTTTGTTTTTTTAAGCTATAAAATTGTCTGGCCTTTTCTGGAATCTTGTTAATTTCCTGGGGTTACAAATTCAGTTGGTAAAAATGCAAACTGTTGGGGAAAATTTTAATCAGCTTTGAATTTGCTGCTTTGTAATGTAATCAAGTGTCATCTTTTTCTTGTGTTCTTGTGACCTGCAGGGTCTGGTTCTTCTAAGGAAGTCTCTAGCTTGCCTTCTGGGGAATGTTCAAGAACCATTTTGATGAACTCCAATTAAGAGTCTTCCTGACACCAGAGGATGCAGAGGTCAAAGAATGCCCTGAGCAGCACAGCAACAGACCATGTGGAGCACAGATAAAGGTAAGAAAAAGATATAATCGGAAAACAGAACAGAAAATACCTGAAAATATGTAAGGGATTTGAATATGGAAGGATCTTTGAGTGAATGATTCAGCTAAGATTTCTGCCTGGAAAGATTCTTGTACACTTGGTGGAGAAAATAACAGCAATCATAATGCTTTGCCTCATTATGTAGTTATTAATCTGGAATGAAAGTTTACGGAAAGTTGTAGATAGCCTGATCAGAAACAAAAACGTTTTGTAGTAATGTGAGACTTGTAAGGAAGAACAATTGTGGTTGCTTGAAGATAAGAGATCCCCGTGTGCCCTCTGTATGCTTGTGATTCCAACTGAAGCTGTGGGAAGTCTGTTGCTCCTAGAGATCTGAACAGGTTTTCTGAGACACGGCACTGGTGTCTGATGTTGGGAAAGAAACAAGTTCCTCAATATGTTGCTAGAGATGGCACTAGTCTGCATAGCAATTTGTCTGTAACCAACCCTACCCATGGCCAGTAAAAGGAAATTCAGGAGACTGACCTCTTGGTCAAGTGGATACACAGTCATGAGCAGAACTGAGAGATTCTTGATGGCATTTGTAAAGCCTAGCTCTGTTAGCTCTGTCTTAAGCACAGCACAAGTAACTTGTTGTACCAGTATTGTAGGGTGGACTGAGCTAGCAAAGAGCTCTCCAGTGTCTGAGGAGCTTAATGCAGATAAGCATCCATCTGGCTGTAAGGCTGAGAAAAGACTCACCACACTTTTGTTGCTATCACAACAAACAACACAAGTTGGTTGCTATCAATATTGCATATTTTTAAATACTGGAGTCATGCTGGACTTCACAGTGGAAACCTCTGTGAGAAGTAGCCTACTGCTTTGGCAGGTCAGAGAGTAGAATGAGGATGCTCTTTTGCACTGTGTTTATTTCAGTGGCATTAAATCTTCCATGGAGGAGATATGGGACATGCTCACAAAAGGGTGATAACTAGTGCTTTTTTTCTCAGATTGTTTATGCCTCCCCTTCTAATGCCCATTTTATTCTTTCTTTGGCCTTCTCAGCCTGGATTGTATCTTAGGTGACTTGTTCAGCATTTGGAAAGAGATGACTGAGAAATCTCACTTGACAGGGGGAGGAGGACAGGTTATTTACTGCAATGGGGATAGATGTCAGAAACAGTAGTTAGTTTGGTCCTGCTAACCAAAACTAGAAACTCACCTTTCCCCCCACCCAAGGTTTATCAGTTTAGGAGCAAGCCACATTAGAGCACTGTCTGGTTTTGGGTGCCTAGGGAGAAACAGGGTCAGGAAAAATATTTTTGCTAAGGAAAATCAGTGGCTTACAGACTCACCGCACATTTGTTGCTTTGAAATTGGGTTAATGCAAGCGAGAGGTCCTGCAATCACAACACTTACAAATCATGAGAAGGACCATAAGGAAGTTTGCAGCTGTATGACTTTTTCAATATATAACTCCTCTGTTACCAGCATGGAGAATTTAAAACTGAGAAGTGTCTGTTTTAGTAAATTAAGAACATGAGAACCCTCTGCAGTTCTGGAGTGTAAACCAAACTTGGTATTAAGATTCTAGAAGCCTTTTGAGGCTTTTGATTGGCCACTTAATGCAAGGTCTGATGCTCACTGTTATAGCACACAGATATGTATTGCACAAAAATCACACATGTGTATGTACCAAACAATCCAGGATCAACTTCTCAGTATCCTGAGTGGCTGTGCAAGAGAAAAGGTGCATCAAAGCTTTTGCTTTTTCTGTATTAAAGCCCTTGTAGTTGAGAGATGACACAAACCTAGTACCTTTACTGAGGAATGACTCAGAAGCAAGTCTCCAAACAGGCTTGCCTCCTTTCCTCCCAGTAACCTTTGAAAGGAATGCAAAAATTATGAAGCCCAGCCCTGTGAAAGTATCTGCCTTCCCTTCTCTTACCCTCCATCATGGGTCCCAAATGCTCTGTGTCTCCCTCTGTTCTGAGAGAACAGGTGATGTCTACGCTCAGTCTCTGTTTGCAAAGGCAAACAGGTCTCAGAGCAAATCAAAATGTTATTGATTTTTTCGCTTTTGCTGTATCGGCCAAGCAAAATATATATGAAAAGGTAAGACACATGAATAAACAATAATGGGTCAAAATAGGCAATCCATTCTCAAAGATAAAAATAGACACGCAGGACAGTCTTGGTGGTTTCCATAAAGGCTGTGCCAGGTTTCCAGAATCAAGGACTGTTCTGAGTTCCCTTTAGTTTTGTTTCCACTCTCTTCCCTCTCCTTTTGGTGTGAACCTCCCGTGTGGCACCTTGACCTAGGGCAGGATTTTCTGGGAAGTCAGTAGTGGCAGAGCAGTTGCCTCCAACAAGCAGAAACGTTTGAGGTCACCAGGATGTTTCCCAGGATTGGTACTTTGTGGCCTTTCCCCAAAAAACATTTTGCAGTTTATTTTGTGGTAGATCTTTGAGACCTATAGCGTGGGCCAGAAGCCCACTGTGCTACCTGCTGTGCAAACACAGAGCAGTAAGGGAATTCCGGTTACAGACAATAATAACCTTAATCTGGTCACCTGATATTGACAGAACAGGGAGCACAATTAAATAATTGGACCAGAGGGTCTAATTTAAACTTCCTCTGATTTATAGTAAAATTTAAACAAAACTTGGATGGTGAATATGTATTATAGCTGTTAGAAGAATGGGGGAAGACACATCTAGTAAACTTCAGAGAAAAGAATTTTCAAAGAAGGGTAAGTTAAAAAATAAAGCCCAGGTCTGATTAGTCACAGAAAGGTTTAATAGTTTTTCAAGGATCTTTAGCAACTGCTGTTACAAAAAAAATTTAAAACCTCAGTTTTTTAATGTACATCTGGGCATCCTGAACAATTCCCAAAGTCTCCTAGTCAAAATACTGATCTGTACATACTTGCATGCCTAGCACACATTTGGATCCCTTTGAGGAGCTGGTCACAGCTGTTGAAACTGACACTTTGGAATATTCTGACAGAGGTGAAACAAATTAATGAAAGTTTATAGAAGATTATACAGTTCAGAGTATTGTCCAGTTTCTTATGGTTACTGGTCAGGGAATTCTCAGAGTACTGGGATGGCAACAAATCATGGAAGAAAATCTCACTCCACTCCTGAAAGCATCTGCACAGATGGCTGATGAACTGGGAAAGTGCTGGGCCGTTGGTGATTTGCGAAAGTTGTGGTGTTTGGTAAGGTCTCTGGGTTACATTTTAGAGAGCTGCTTTTGGGAACCTTGGCCAAGGATCTCACTGTATTAATAACATTCTGGCCATTGTTTGTCCAATCAGTGTGAGCTATCTGATAGTTCTTTCTTTCCACTATGTAACATCCTACAGTTTCTGTTCTGTCACAGCATTTTCCCAGTTGACTTGCTTACTTTCTTTACATTGTAAGGAAAAACGTTTTCACTGTGAGGGTGATGGAGCACTGGAACAGGCTGCCCAGAGAGGTTGTGGAGTCTTCTTCTCTGGAGACATTCAAGACCAATCTGGACGTGTTCCTGTGTGATTTAATCTAGGTGATCCTGCTCAGGCAGGGGGTTTGGAATAGGTGATCTTTCGAGGTCTCTTCCAACTCCTAACGTTCTGTGAATCTGTGATTCTGAATGTGTATATATATGTGTGTATATATTCCCCTGTCAGAAAATTATGTACTAGGTAGCAAACTTGTGTTGAAGATTCATTATCTTTTCTAACATTTACTTCCTCAAGAATCTTTGACAAACCTTTCAGAGTACATCAGTGAAGTGGGCTGAGCAGCCACCTCTTGTCTCTTCCTGGAACATGATTGCTTCCCAACATCTAATTGGTGGGCTAATGGGTGGTGGCCCATGGCTTTTGTTCATAGCTGCACAGAGGGCAGGAGGATCCAGTTTGCTGACATGGCTGGCCAGAATGTGTGTTGTGAGCCATCAGGTGAGCAGCACTGAATGACTTGCTGCTTCTTGCTGTTTTGTCTAACAATGAATAGGCTGGTCAGGGCAGGGTTGATGTCTTACTTGGTACAGTATGTAACACATGGAGTCATCGTCTCAGTATCTCTAGGTGCTATTGAAATATGGTTCATAATCACAGTACATAAGGACTGCAATGCTCCTTTCCATGACTGTAGCCCGTGGCTGTGACACTTTGTCCTCATTCATCACCCCTTATGCCGCTGCTGTAAGCATTCTTTTAGCAGTCTCTTTCAGCTCCCAAAGACGTACATATTGTATTTTGACCTTATGCATGTAACCCAAATGTGTATATGAATGCTAACTAGGATCACCTGGTCAATGTTTCACTAGATCCATATCTCATCTCTCAAAATCAGTACTTTGCATGCCCAGTTTGGCAAGTCTCAAACCCTCCGTAAGCCAGAATTGCCTTCCTCCGCCTGCAACAATAATGGCATGAGCTTAAATGTCATGAAGAGCTTTTTTTGCTGTTTGTTTTCAAGCTCTTGGGTTTTTTTCTTTCTTTTTAAGCCTGTAACTGAAGCAGGACAGTGGGACCACATGGACTCACAACTGTTTTAGGAAGTCAGGGGTTTTCATCTTGCATGCCATATCCTGCAACTGCAGCAAAAGCACAAAATGTTTGTGAGAACTGCAGTGTAACTATGAGAATTAGTAATGCACCATATTCTGCTTTTGAGAGAGCTGGCTTGCTAATGCACTGCCAAGACAGTTACAATGGTAGCTGCAAACAAAATAAGTGATGCAATGTCAGAGCTTTTTTTAGCAAAATAAAGTAAAAGAGAAGAAACAGGTGCCTGAGATAAGGTCTGTGATGGGGTGCTTAAGTGGCAACAGAATCCATCATCAAGCAGCAGCTTTGTGGAAGAATAAGTTTTTTCAATGGTTCAGTAACAACCTAATGCAAATATGCCAATTATTGCACTAGGAAAAGTAAGGTTAATTCTCTTTTTGAATGCAAAAGAAACAATTAATTAAAAAAATACACCCTCTTTTGGGGCACAGAGCAGTGTTCAGAACTATCCAGTGAAAACTGGGCAAGTTGGGATGTCCCCTGAAGTCTGATCTCTCCGGGGATCATTCCCACAGGTATCATCAGCTCCTAAGTGCCCCAGCTCCTCTCAAGCCCATGGTGGGAGCTATTGCTCCTTGCTGCCATTTTTCCTCCTCTTTTAGGCCTTTATAAAAAATGCTTTCCTTGACATGCAAGGCCTCATTCAGTCTGCAATTCCCCCGTTTCCTAGCAGAGAGGTAGAAATACCCTCTCCCCTCCTCAGGGGGGGATGAGATGGGGATGGGGGTGGGACAGGACAACACACCAGATAGGCAGGATGCATGCAGCAGCTTTGGAAAGGGGTTTGGAATACATCCTCTCTCTGTGGTATCACGGCTCAGTCCCCAGAGCCCCATGTCACATCTACCGCTCCTGCTACATCCTTTTTGCCAGCAGAAACCCTGCATAGTTTAAGAAATCAAAGCTTTCACTTAAGATGTGAAAAAAATACATGTCCAGAACAAAAGGTGATGCCAGTTCCTTGCCTCCCACCAGAGCTGTGAGGAAAGAGCGGAGCTGCAGACTGTGTTGGAAGTGAGGAGGATAAACTCCCCCTTCTTCCTTTCCCATCCCAGCCCCAACCCAACCCCCAATAAGGCTTCATGTCTCCATGAATGGAGTCCCTCTGAGCACTATGCTGAGCCAGAGGAGTGACAGGTGCCTCCTGATATGCCTAAATGAGAAGAACCAATCGGAGGAACCTGCCCAGCTTTTGTTGTCATCTGGCTTTGCTCACGAAAGATGAGTTTGATTGACAGATGCATCAAGGTTCACAGTTTATTGGTTTTTGCAAAAGAGCCAGATCTGCCAATTTAGACAGGGGAGTGACACAAAACTTTCCATCTAAATGGACTAATTTTACCACAGGGAATTCCCAGGCAGAGCGCGCCAAGGCAGGCGCAGTCCTGTTTTATTTTTTAACAAGGACTGAATGACAAATATAAACGACAGTTCTGGGCTGACGGAACATCAGCATTTGACACTTCACAGGGGAGCGGTGAAATAAACAATAGGCAGAGAAATTGAATTAGAATCAGATCAGAGTCAGCTAGAGAGGGAGAGGAGGGCCTGATTCTCTACCAAATAATTTATAAAAGAGCAAACTGAATACTAAGTAGGTATAACATGCTCACATGCTGATTTATTAACAAATTTAACCTACTAGAGTGTTACAATTGCATGATATAAATGGATTGCTGGACAAAGGTTGGTGGTAGGGAAGAGCAATGCACAGGGTGTGGGAGCATGCAACGGGTTTCTGTTTGTGGTGATGCAAACCTCTTGTGATCTTCTTAAGCTGTGTTACTAATAGACTGTACAAAGTTAGAGAGCAAAAAGTAGGACACGTTCATTTAATTTCTCTCCTGTTCCCTGTGGCACGTTGCCTGCAGACTTCTGTCTGATCTTCCTGGATTCTGGCACTTGCTAACTTTTGGGTACCCAGCTTTTCAGCCTTGGCTCAATTCTTTTACTACTACTTTTTTTTTCCTCTCTAGGACTTTTCAATTTAAAACAGGCAATCCATGACATTTAAGAAGGATGATTCTGTGCAGAGTCTGTCTGGGACTTCTGAGTGTGGACCGTGTCTGCTTGAGATAAAGGGTTGTCTCAGCTGATAGCGTTAGCAAGCTATTATCCTATTTCTACTCAGCTTTAACAGAGGGATAGGATACATAAACTTTCCCAATGGGTTAGACAGCTAACTGTTTGTTAGCTAGACATTGCTTGGTAGAAATTTGGATTCTTGGATTTTATGTCATTCTCTGAGATTTGAAGCGTATCTAGAGAAGTGATTTTCAATCTTTTCCAATTAGCAAACAGTAAGAACTAAAAACAATCAGTAGAAGAATAGCTATAGTGCATCTAGGTCCCTACACTTCCTTTTCCCAGTTAAGAGCAGTTTCCTTACAAATGAACCAGCAATTTTAAATACATAAGTTATAAACTACTACTGGTCTTGATGTTAAAGGGGCATGCAAATAAGGAGCTTTGGATTAATTTACTTGTTAATGATGATTTGAATTTCATATACGAGTCTGAAAAGTGTCTTTGTGGAAGCTGCCATATTAGCTAGGCACTATAGCTAACCAGTGCTGGTGTATTATGGAGGTGCCAAATGCAGATCTGTAGTTAAAACTGCATTCTGGTGGAGGCTGGCACAGAGGAAAACCATTCATTTCTTCTGTACATGGAGGTACTATATCTGTGAAATGTCACACTGTTCAGTCTTACACCCTTTGGGTTTTATGTTTGTCTTCCTTTCGTAAGTGTTCAACAGGGTGTGTTTGAAATTGGTCTCAGGCTGAAAGTCATTATGTTTGTAATATTTCATTGTCAGTGTGTCTCTAAAACAGAATGATTTGTCTCATTTTTAACAGGCACAAACCCAGCATAATTTTGATGCAAATAATATGTTTTGAAAGGAGACAGTTTAGAAGCGAAGCCATTTTTGTTATGTTTTGTGATGGAAGGCTCATCCTTCAGCAAAGACTAGCATGTAGATCTTGGTGAAACCACAGCCATGCGTTGCACTGCGTCAAGACAGTCCCTTGTGGCTTTTCTCCTAGGGATGGAAGCTGCAGGCAGTTTCATTTAGCTGGTCAGCATTTGCTTACAACCTCTGGCAGCACAAAGTTAGGCTGCCTTTAGTAAAGATGGATGTTGCCTCGGTCCTGAAACCTCGTGTTAACTGTCAGTGTAATAAAGGGGACTGTGGAGAGCGACAGATAGCAGTGTGGATAGAGGGAGTCCTCTGACTTTCCACTTGGGGGAAAGGGATGTGTGGAGAAGCCAGTAGTTCCTGAGGAGTGTGGGGTGCAGGATGGTCTCCCCAGTGTGTTTGACAAGGACCGTGGGAGGGTTTATGCCTGAGAGGGTAAGCAGACAATGAGGAAGGTGGATTACAGAGAATCCATGTTTTCCACTTGAGGGCCAATGACAAGGGACAATGTGCTTGGGTTGGGAGAACTGGCAAGGCACTGAAACGGATCTTGAAGGAAAGGGTGAAAGAAGGGGCAGGAGTTGCAAGAAACAGCCAGGACTGACAAGAGGAGTTCTGCTGCAGGGATAAAGAACAGTAGAAAAAGGCCCTATCCAAGCATCTTCTATGGGATGAATTTGCAGGTAGAGTTTTGAGTCTGAAATGATCAAATATGATTTGGATGTGCAGCTCCCACAAAAATGTCACACAGCAGAAGTCAGGAGAAAACCCAAGTCTTTGACAAGCTTTCGTATCAGATCAGCTCTGGTAGCCTTGCCAGGAGTTACAGGGCCATTTCCAGGTCTGGTGACATTCGAGCTGCTTCCTAAAGCACTAGACCACAGGGTCCCTGCAATGCAGTGGGATGCTCATGTTCCACTAAAAGAGGTGAATTTCTCACTCTTGCAGTAGAAGAGGCACAATTAATAATATAGCTATGAAGTCTTGAGAACACTAAATTTAGAAGTCGAATAAGAGTTTTGTTTTTATTTTATATACATTTATGTAAATATATCTATATACAAAATGGTATCTGGTTATATACAAATTACATGATTTACTGACAGTCCTGTGATTTTTTTTTTTTTGTGTACTTGTTTTGTGACTTTCAAGCCTGAGGATCTGGCAATACAGGTTCTTAACAAACTTCCTATACTTTGCTGCAGACAGCTCCCGAATCACATAAGTTATCTGTTCTGAGGAGATTCACAGTTTTTTCTAAAGAAGACATGAATTTATGTAGATTATTTACTATACATATCTTTAATAATTGCTACTTATTTAGGGAGTTGATCCTTCCTTTAATATTTTAAAAATATTTTCCTTTGGATTAAAACATCATTGTGTAGATTTTCTAGATGATAGTTTTCAGGATCAATCTTTTCCTTTAAAGCATCAGTGTTGTGTTTTCTGTTCTTCCAGTTTTGCCATTCCCCGGGTCCTTACAGGTTTTCAGAACTGATTGTGTGTCCAGTAAATTCTTTTACTAGCTCAATACTTTCAGATGTGTATTATATTTCCTTGCCTACATCTCATTAAAAATGCATTTGTTTTTAAAGAAGGTTGTCATCATGTCAGAACATTCAAAGCTTGCTTTATTTTTTGTTAGAGTAATTATAAAGAGGTTTTCTTTACCTAGCATTGCATAATCTCTTACAATAAAATTTTCTTCATTAGGAGACAGACTGTGATGCTCTTTTAGTTTTATCACACAACATTTTCACACTAAGAACTCCCATCAATTATGCAGGATTATTAAGGGAACATAATATTACTTGAAATGGTAGAAATAGCTCTTTCATGCAAGTATTTCTTTTGCAAGATATATAAGGTTTTGGAAGTTGCAAAAATTTTGCTATAGTTCAACTGTCGATTATGGATACTTATGCAGGAGTGTCAGGGTGCAGTTCTCTGGGCTATATTAGGTGTGATACAAATGAGATGATCATGCTAGCTATTAAATCTTTCTTCTGAGGTTGTTTTACCGGGATGATCTTTGAAAATCCATTCTACTCTCTTCAGGAACATCTGTTGATTCTGAGCCTGTCTTTCACCTCTGACAGTGAATGTACATTAGTAACTTCCTTGTATTCTGGTCAGTTTAACATCCAGGATCTCATCTATTAATTCACTGTTCAATTCTTATCGCTTAAGCTTCAGTAGAGAAAGGTAATTTTGATGCATAAAAGACTTAAAACTTTGGAATCTGTTTTTGCTCTGATTTCAAGCACAAGCCTATTCCTGGATCACATCCCAGGCCTGTCTGTCTTGCTGGTGACGGACCCTGGAAACCCGGGGTTTCTGACTGCAAAATAGTTGCCAGGCAGTTTTACTGCAGTGTTGTGAAAATTGAATTGCTTTTACAGACTGTTTGGATTTCAACAGATTGACTTTCACTTATGGAAAATGGCCTGTTGGAGGATTTTCAGCCTATTCTATTAATACTGCAAGGGAAAAATATAAACTGAAACAAAAGGAAATTTTTTATAACTCTCTGATGAGGAAAAGCTTCATGAGAGCATTTGATTTCGTGACAGCACTTCTGCACAGACTTTCCTTAAGATACATGTGAACCAGCAGAAAATGTGGCCCACTGGCTTTCATGAGCTGTTGTGAAAATATGACTAAAAATTGTAGAAGTAAAATTGATTTCTCCTAGCCTGACTCCTCGCTACATTTTCACTCCGCCTCTGTGACCTTAAACTGCATTTGACTTCCTGGAGAATTAATGCTTGACTGAGGAAAAATTGAGTGAATACCTTGGTATTTGGTATGTTTATAGCATACCTTAATATAATGCCTAGCTCATTTTTAGGCAGACAATGAATAGCTTGGAGAATGCGTTATTAATGACTTTGCATCTGGTTTTGCCCCCCAGTTGACCAAGACAGATAGAGATTAAGAGAGAGCAACCTATAATAAAACATCAGGCTAACATAATTCCTCTCATGAAACTAAAATCAGGGTAGCAGAGAAGTGGGGGGTGGGACCTGAGAGCTGTCAGACCTCCCTTAACTGAGACCTTGCACACAGCCCCAGAACACTATGATGGAGCATCAGGGCTGATCGTGGAACACTTAAAATGCTCCCATCAGGGATATGAGGAAACAGGTGTAGAGGGGCAGAGGACTCTGGCTTACCCTGTGACTTTCTGATGTTGTGACTACCCAACGGTGTTCTGATTTTCTGAACTACCTGGGGACACCTGATGTGTTATGTATCATTGGGAGTCAGTTGAGTGAGGTCAATAGAGGAGGGAGTCCTGCCAGCAATGAGTGGGAGCAGGGTGGTGGCTGGTGGGGGCTCAGAGGCTGAATTGCACTGAAGGGTGTTGCAAGCATGTGCAGTGCCTTCCATCACATGGCTTGGTGGTTGTTAGCAATCATAGTGTTGTTTACATGGTGCCTGGAGGGTGCTAGGTGATAGATATGTAACATCCTGGAGACCTCAAGGGGAATCCACTGGAGAGAGAAGTGCTGAGGAAGAGAGAGAAATAGAGGAGAGGGAAAGAGAAACAAGCCAGAAGCCACAAAAGTGACATAGAAAAAAAAAATGTTTTATTTTTCATGTGCACAAAAAGAGAAAAGAAAAGAATCAGAACTGAAGCAATGAGGAAAAGCCAAGAGTGGCTGCAGCAGCCTAGAATGGATATGACCCTGCACCTGGCACTGGCCCCCTCTCCCCTCCACAGTCTCATACCTAGCTTAGCCTGAAGAGCATCAGCAGAGCTGCTTACAGTTGGATCTGTCATCAGTTCTGTAATTGTTACTGTTTGGTCCCTCTTTCCTGATTTGCAAGTTTGCCACCGTCCTGGGCCCAGCCATGGAGCACACTGGGGTGTTTGTTGGGTCCCTCAGAAGCCCTCATTCTGTCAGTGCTGAAGGCGCAGCTGTGATTCTTATTTCTTTCCCCAGTGGGGTGCTTTCCTTAGAGACAAAAGGATGGGGGGTTTCCAACAGTTCAGCAAAACAAAAATTCCTTTAGGAAAATGTTTATGTGCATATATAATTATTTACTCGAGAGGAGAAAGAGGTGCAGGTTTTTTTGTTTTCCTTTTGTTTGTTTAACATCCTCACATTCATGTTGTGATTAATTCTGAAGTCTTACTCTGAATTCGAATCATCACTACCGATGGGTCAGAAAGCATGCAGAATTCTCCCCATTTCCACAGCGGGGCTCATTGCCCCCAACCCTCCCCCACAGATTTACAGGCCACAAGGGTGTCAGCTTTAATGCATCCACGCTGAGCAAGCCTCCCTCCTTCTTGACCTGCATCCCATTGGGCCGAAAGGATGTGGAAGCTTCAGAGAACAGACCTTGAAAATGCTGCCCACTTTTAAATGCTGTGGTCCCTGTTGCCTCCAGCAAAGTATTAGAGAACTCACGAGATCTCCTCCTCCATGAAAAATTGGTGACAGAAGGAAATCCAGTTAGGTAAAACAAATGTAGCAGCAGAGCCAAGAATGATAGGAAAAGTGAGTGAAGGGAGAGCTAAGGAAAAAGAATAAAGAACCAACGAATGATTGGTGAGAAAAAGGGAGAGAAGTGTAATGGAAACATTCATTATTATTCAGAATAATACTTAACACTTTGATAGAATTTTCTTTCCAGGATCTCAAAGCACTGAGCCGGTGCTAATTAATTCAGCTGCTCAATCCCCCTGTGAACTGGGAATTATTGTTTTCCCCATTTTACAGAAGATTGGAATTGAGGCATGGGGGAAAATTGAACTTGACAAAGGTTCTCTAGGGCAACGAGGAGAATTGGGGAGTCTGAGTTCCCAGGTACCTGCTCTCATATCAGTAATGCTGTTCCTTCTCTGGACAGAAAAGTGCATTGGGAATGAAGGATAATAAAAGAAAGAGAGAGAGGAACGGAACAGAAAGATAGTGTGAGAAAGAAATGGGAGAAAGAGCAGAATGGAGAAGAGATATGTGAGTCTTAGACTTCACTGGATTTTGCACAGTGACTTCTTCCTCCAATTCTTTTTCATTTTTTCCTGTAAAACTTTTTAAAGAAAACTGAAGAAGAAAAAAAAAAAAGTCCACCTATACAAATTGTTGGTCTGTTGGGAAGGGATCCTTCCAAGGTTTGGCTGTTCCCTCAGGTTCTGGATTTGTGCTGTGCTTTATTGAACACATCGTTTTGTTTTCAGTGAGCACGAGACTTGCACGGTACAGACAGCGTGTTCCTTATCTACAGGATGAGACGAGGCTGTTTTAATAACTACTATGATGAAGATGGAGATGAACTTATATACAAGAGGAATTGCCTTCACATTACACACATTATCTTCCTACAAAGCAGCAATTGTTTTTGCAAATAACATAATATTAAATAATTGGTAGAATTTTTGCGTTTCCTGCATAGTCCAGTCTAATGGAATCTATATGAATATTGATGGTTTTCTTCTGCATAATATCACCACATAAATCCCTGTGTCAGCTACTAGACTTTAGCTATAATACTGCTTTACAATGCATCCACCGACTGTAAATCAAAACAACCAACACAAGAAACTCTTTGGCAAATGTAATTCAGTACATTCGCATGGGGGTCTACAGATGGTGGTGGAAGAGGATTAGACTGCCAGTCCTTTGCATAATTCTGCTTTCCTTTTAATTTTCCTGGTCAAACTACATGCCGTACTTCAAAACTTTCCAGACCAATCCAATGCCTGCTGGAAATCCTCTTTTATCAGTGGAGCTACACCAACAATGGACTTGGCCCTCCAAGGGTCAAATCAAGCCAGCCATGAGTGAGCCAACCAAATCCTGCTTTCATACCCTAGCTCATGTCTCAAGTTTAGTGAAACACCACTATAAAAATAAGCATTTTCGAGCTGCTAGCTTCTCTTGAGGTGGCCCCAGGGCTGCAGATAGACAAATGTGATGTGTGACAATCTCCTTTCCTCTAGCCTCCTCAGGAGGTTCTCCTTGCTGGTCCTGGGATTTACTGCCTCTGTCCCAGCCACCTGCTGAGTGAAAATGGGTGGTGTGTAAGGAGAGCAAAGACTATACTGAGAGACTACAAGGTAGACTTTACTAACAGAGTCCAGCATCTATCTGGTGTCTGTGAAGGAAAACAGGAATAGTGAAAGTAATTTTTTAGAAATTACTCAGAATTCTTTTCTCATATAGAGTAAAATGAGATAATGGGCCAAATTCTGGTCTCGGTGACAGTGTAACAACTCTGCTACTAGCAGCAGGTTACTCGGAGGTAAGGCATATGGAATAACACTTTTTAATACATCAGGAGTAACCTCTTTGATTTTATTCTGTACAGGAACAGATTTTAGCTCCATATCTTCTATGTAAACATCCCCCCACCCCACCCCCCAATACCCTTAACATTTGGGCATCCCGTTAAAGAAGACACAGACCTATAATCAGCTAGAGCCATGCAAGGGCTAAAAGTGTTAGGTGAGAAGGGCCTTTGGGATCAACACAGCCGTTTACTGAAGATGGATTTCATACATACAAGTTAAACTTGGAGACAGAATACCACATCCGCAACCACATCTCCTCTGAGGCTGGGAACTTTGGATTTTATACATAATGTTGGCTGTACAAATTACTCCACTGTTCATTTAATGCCCTTTGGGGGTTCTCAATCCTGTCTTTGTCCATGGACAAAGTTGCCCACAAAAAAACTTGCCCACAAGTTTTATCTGAAACCTCTCTAAAACAACAAGGATCTACTTTGGCAGACTTGGTGCCCTGGGGACAGGCTATAGCTGCCTTCATGTATTCTTTGAGTATTTTTGTTAAGAAGTGTCAGTGCAAGGAACAGTTTATGAGTTTGCTGACGATACAGGAGTAATAAGCATTTCTGTTGACAGTTAGCCTTTTGCAGAAGAGTGTTTGCCAGTCACTTGGGAACCAAAAAGAGCAGAGAATCCCTAGAGAATCATCAGGTGAGCATTTGGGATAAGGAGTAAATATCAGGGTAAATATCAGGGTGCACAATATAGGATTGAAGATTAAAAGATGGGGCTGTATGTTGGGGCTGGCTGGTAGGATGCAGGCATATGGATTTGAATGGAGGCCTATAAATTAGTAGGTGTATGAGCAGATGGACTGGGAATTGAAGGGGGACTGTATAGCAAGGCTACAGTGGTTAGGAAATTAGGAGCTGGGCACAGATAATGAGGTCGTTGTCACTGGCTATGGGGATGGGTGTTGGGCATATCTAAAATTGTGAAAGTTGGGATGTGGGTGAACTGTAGTCATCACAGGTACAGGGGTGAAGGTAAGAGGAGTGGCGGCTAAGGGCTAGTGAACCAAGCAATAATCCCAGCCAATCCTGAATTTGTCCGTCTCAGTCTCAGCTGTCCAGAGGGCAATCAGATGGGCCCACATGAAGCCCCACACTTTCCTTTCCACCACACAGCGCAGTTAGAGCGCAGCTGGGCTTGTTTTCTTTGTTTGCCAACCAGTGACATGGAAAACGTTTGTTGACTCAGAGTGCTTTTTTGTTGACTGATGTGTTTGGTAACTTTGTCAGATGTGACTTGTCCACACTGCTCCCCAGAGACAGGATTTGGGAAAGGGGGAGGAGGAGGCGACAGGGGTGGAGCTGGCATCCAATCCTCTCCAATACTACCATCCCACTGTAGTGCAAAACAGAAAGGAAACCAAACCCTAGAGTGAAAGAGGAGCATCAGACGCCAGAGGAACTCGTCTGCCATTCAGGTGGCAGGGAGGGATGGGATTTGGAGTTTTATTTTTTTTTGTAGGGGTTTTTTAATTATTATTTTGGGGTTTTTTGTTGTTTTTGTTTGCTCGGGTTTTTTAGAAAATTGGGAGTTTGTTCTGTTTTTTTTTTTCCTTTTTACAGACCTTCATGACAAAGCATAAAAACACAGTTATATTTATATATCTATTTATATATTTCTTCATTTTGTCGGTTGGTTTGTAAATGTTGCTCCATCCTCCTGTCTGAGCTGATTGTGTGTCACAGAAATTGTGGGTGTAAATGTGATGTTCCTCCCAACTCTGGCCTGCAAAATCAACATGTGTGAGGTGCAGCCAACTAGGGGGGGAAGCCACGCTGGAGAGTGGGGATGAGGTGCACAGAGAACCCCTTGTGGGGTGCAGATAGTTACTTGGTCCTTGTCTTCATTGCCAGATGGGCCAGGTCTCTGTACTGCCATCTCTGTTCTAGCTGCACTGTTCCCTGTGTCCTGGGAAACAGGGTGAGCATCACGGGTTAGACATGTTGAAGAGTCCACCACAGAAGAGCATATCTTTGGGGAAGAGTGTTTCATGAGTGGTGTTCTCCCCTGCGTCCCCCGACCCTTACCACTCCCAGAAGAAGGGGATCCTGTAAGGCAATGGTTGCCAGCTGCATTGCTTCCCAGCCCCCCTGAAGTCCTGGAAGCCAAGGGGACTTAACATGGCTGAGCTTAGCTCAGGTGCAGTGGAGGGCTCACAAAGGAGAAGCCACTTGGCCACAGGATCTTCCTGGTGTGTGGGGAGCGGTCAGGGCGGAGGGCAAGGGGAGGACGGGCGAGTCTCAGTCTCATGTGGTGAGCACTTGGTCCGGCGCCTTCACGGCGAAGAGGAAGGAACTGGACTGTGGAGAGGAATGGAGAAGGTCTCTTCACCCTTCCCAGGGATGGAGGGAGGTGATCAGACAGGTACAATGTGGAGGCCTAAGCTGTCGCCCTGCAGTTTCATGTGGTTTCCATGGTAACTAGTGGCGGTCATAGGCAGCGGCAGCAGTGGGAGGTGCGGAGCCCCGGGATGTGGCACTATAATAATAAGGGGAACCTGAAAGTTAACACAGGAGAAGAATGGACTGGTTGAAAGGACAAACAGTAAAAAAAAAAAAAAAAAACAAAAAAAAAAAATAAAAAAAAAAANAAAAAAAAAAAATCAAACAAAGAAAAGAAATAAAGGAGAACTGAAAAGAAAAGGAAAGGAACCAAAGGAACAAACTTTGGGGCTCAGCTCTTAATGGATTAGGGAAAGGCGATGAGTGGAAGCCAGCCGAGGGCTACCTTTCAGTAGAGATCTCTGGTTCTGAAACCCCTCTATGAGAAGGAGATCCTTTTGTGCCTTCTGAAAATCATTAAGTTGCAAAGAGGGAAGACGGTGCAGCACAAATATGCCAAAGCTTATCTGTGGCCACATGGGAAGTGGCAGGGTCAGATGTTCTGAGCATGCCTGAGAAAGTATAGCAGGTCACTTTTAAAACCAAAAGGGGAGAAATTAAACAAAATCACCATGTTTTATTGCCTGGGATTTTGGTCACATTTGGCATGAAAGCTCTCTGGATGGTTATTGAATGTGTGTTAAATAGTGATTGATTATTAAGATCACATTTACTGAGGTTTAACAACACTGGAATAAAATGTGCATCTATTATCCAGTTGTTAAACCTCAATAAATACGGAGGTAATAATCACAGATTATTTATTTCACATATAATAAATGTCTTCCTATTCCCTTGCTAAGAAACACTGTAGTAGAAAAGATGGTCTTATGTGAGGTTTTTTCCCCTCTGAAAAAAAACTTTGCTATTTCTGGGCCTATGAGAGTTAGTGGAGATTAATATATAACTGGTTATTATAAACTTAGTGATGCAGCCTGTCTCTCATGCTGTACACTATTCCAAATGGTCCAATACAAAGAACTTCTGTGGCATTTCCAGATCCCCAGGAACTGACTCTGGGTTTAGCCTGGGACAGGAGTGAAACCTCATCTGGAATTTTTAATCAGACCTTGAATGGATACTGATTGTAGCCTAAGAGAGTAGCAGAACCTGAATTTAACATGTGATATAATCTGAAATAAAGTATGGATACAGCCCATGGAGAAGCCAGCACTGAACTGGAATCTTGAACTGTCTCATGGAAGAGTAGTGGGCTTCAGAACAGATATAAAGCACACATTGAGGTATACACCTATCTAGATGCTGGACTGGAGAGTGAGGAAAAAAGCCTCTCACCTAGCCAAGTACTTGAGAGCCCTCTTCAGAAACAAACCAACCAACCAAAACAACAACAAAAAAAAAACCCAAAACAAAACCAAAGAAAAGGAAACAAAGAGACAAACAGAAGGAGCACGAGGCTGGGGGTGTGCTGTGGGAAAGAGGTACTCACTTAGTAATGCAGGGTTGCTGAACCGCCAGGCCTCGTTGTAGGTTGTGTACTGAGGGTGGCTGTAGGGGTTCCCTGAGAACTCGCTCCCTGGAGGAATGCAAGGAAAGGATGTGTGAAATAGAGTTTAGAGCAAAGAGTTATGCCTGCTAATCCATCAAGCTGGAGTTCATGTTGAACCTGTAGGCCAACAAGTGTATCTAGGTTCCCTGCCCAGCTGGGACTGTGCCCTTCAGGACACTGTAGTGTAATGCTTGTTCAGTGCAATGTGGCTTATGCAGGCAATGAAAAATCATAAGATTGACCTCTTCAGAAGCAAGCAATTACTTTAAAATAATGACATTCAATAATACATACAAATAAACTGGTTTATTTTTTTATTGTCTTCTGATTTCTGATTCCCAGGCTGCAGAAGGATTGCATGTGCAAGTTTTTTCTGCAATTAATGATCAGCTTTTACATATAATCTGAAGTTAGCCAGTAGTGTCAAGACAGCACACATGGCATCAACACAGTGCTGCTGATGGAAAAATGTTTTTTTCATAGCGTACTGAAGGTGATGACATATTTGTGGAGAAGAGTATTGTTATTGGAAATGTTCTGAGTGTAAGTTGGGCTTAAATATAAAACAAAATGGAAAACATTTTAATCACTTTATATGGTGATGTTATTCAGAAAAGTTAATCATATATATATAGAATCATAGAATCATAGAATGGCTAGTCCCTTCCAACTCTAGCCATTCTATGATTTATATATTATAAACTCCACCTTTATGCTTAATTATTGAGTTACAGAGAAATATTGCTGTATTCCAGTTCCAGAAAATAGTTTTCTGGTGATTAATGCATTAGGTGCTATTCTGAACCTGAAAGACAAGCTGGGCTACAGATCTCTTCTTCGTATTCAGTAAAATTCAGACAAAACCAAAATACTTGTGATCTTTGCCATTTAATAAGGCTATGAGATTTGGATATTGTGGAGTCTTCTTAAATATTTGATTTTATTGACCACAAGGAGTTGATTCTCCTTGTTTTATAGAGATCTGTGCAGTCCTAGGGGCACCTGAAGAGGAACAGTGCTGTATTCAAAATAAATAAATCTCCCAAAACTTAAAAATATGTTATTCTCTTAAGTAAAAGTAGCCAATTATCTGATCATAACCTCGATTTAATGCAGTGCCAATAGGCTGGAGACAATTAGCACATCTGAAAGGAATTATGCTCTTAAAAGACAGTGAAAGAGCAGGGAGACTATTAGCTTCTGGTCTGCCCTAAGGCCGGGATGGAATTGTTACAGCACAAGTGTTTGAAAAGCATCTGGGGTTCCTGCTAGATACCAAGGAGTAGGGAAGAAAGGCTATGTTGGATGCCTGTGATACAATTACCAAAGAAGCATCAATTAATTATACTGTAATCTCTGCAAATCACCCCTCACTGGAGAGTTAAACCCGCAGATTCTCAGATGGTGGAAATGAAGTCTGTTGGTCAGGGCTTTGCACCGGTTTAAACTTGAGAATGCGTCCATCCAGTTTCTTTAACAACATTTAGGTTAATAACCAAATAAATTGGTTCAAAATTGTATTTATCAAAAACAATCACTCTCCAAAGGTATTTAGTTTTTAGTTTCAGCATCAAACCTAATTTTATGTGAAAGACCTTGTTAAGTATTGGTTTATTTACAATAATTCACCGTGCTTCCATATCTAAAACCATCCTGCACTGAAAATCCTGACAGCTGTCTGGGAAGGAATAGGTGAAACCTGCTAAAGTGACCAAGATGCTGTGGAATAGGATACAAAGGCAAAAAACAATGCATAGTCCAGATTTATCTCTACTGAAATGATTTATTTGTGGGATATACTGGAATGAATTTGCCTCCCAAAGAAGGAAAAAGAAAAAGAAAAGAGAAAAAGAAAAAAAAAAAACAACTTCCAGACGAGAATTTCTGCTTTGAAATGCCATATATGAAAAATAATCTCTGCACAGAGAGAAGTTCTGATATTTCAAAGCCTCTCTCCCTCTTCAGAGTTGTCAACCTAAACTGTTTATAGTGTTCCTAAAGCATGGGTTAAGTAGAGGAAAAAAGAGCCCCAGCTACAGAGAGCTGGGGAGGAGGGAGGGCAGCCACTGGAAACAGTGTTTATTGACGAGGAGTGAAAGCATGCATGCAGCAGGATAATGAGCTTTTGAGCTCAACTGTGACCAAGAGGAACTGAGCTATTGCCTTCCCCGATCACTAATGAAACAAGTGTAATTTCCTCATCAACATTGGATTCTGTTTAACGACTCCCTGCCATCACCAGCCTCTACAGGCTCTACACCGCTCTGTTTCCAGTTCCCTTTGGTGGATGCTCGCTTCACCAAAACAGTGCGAAAACCTGATGGCATTTCTGGGGAACAGGAAGAATTGAGAGAGGGATCAAAGGTGCTCTGTTACCTGTGCGGAAAACATCTCTCAGACGCACAGGTTAAATATAGCAGAATACCTGATTTGTCTGTGAGTGAATAACCTCTTCTTTTTCAAGTGTGTGCTCAGAGACTACTCGCTTTTATCCATGGCTACAGCCTGGGACCAGGCACAGGCACGTGCAGGATATGTATCTTACCACATCATCCACACAAACCTTGGAGATATTTGCATGCATGAGCGACCACGTTGCATGGATGTAATGCTGCTGGAGACAAGTTCTCTAGACTATACAAGAAGTCTAGTGAAAGGTTGTCACAGGTAGAACAGAGCAGCTTTGGTTAGCACTGGTCAAACAATCTTCTCAGAAACAGTTTTCCACTGGAAAATGCTGTCTCATCAAAATGGAAATATTTTGCACAGGCTTGTCAGCTTCGATGGAGTTTTGGAAAGGAAAGTTCTGAAATGATTGCAAATTGAAACAAAGTATTATGTTTCAACTTTCTTGTTTTGTTTCATTTTGCCTTTCTCATCTCATTTAATTTCCTTTCAACTCTTTTATTATTTAATATGTCTTGACATCTAGAACATGTTGACATTATTGAAATGTTTCATCCCAATGTTTGCAAATTGAACTATTTCAAGATTCTGAGTCCTCATCCCAAAGTAAGATGAAAATAAACATAAAAAATTCAAAGTTTTGCATGGCTGGGAAATTATGCTCTCTGACAAGTTCTATTTTTAGCTCTGCACCTTTATTTAGATAAGACAGAACCTCTTTCTCATATTTATTCACATCTGGATAATAACACTCATTTGCATGTCAGTATGTTTCTTAAAGATACTCCCTAAGTGGACTTTTTGCTGGATTTCTGTTTCCAGTGTAGTTTAAGCACTGGCCCCTGATCTTTCTTGGCCTGGGGGTGATACTGCCTTTGTTTTCTCTGTTCAACCTGGGCTCTTAACAGAGTTTGCAGGCAAGCACGGAGGATCGATCTCATGAGGCCTATATTCTGTGCAATCTGTGCTCTGGGAACCTTTACTAACAGTATTTCTTGGTATCTGTATTTAAATCTTGGCACGTTTAGTCTTCTAATACAGAAACCACGAGGCATGAAGTGAGCCTAGCAGGTGGCAGGTTTGGAACAAATAAGGGAGGTAGTTGTCACACAATATGTAGTTAAGCTACAGAACTTCTTGCCATAGGTGGCTACAGATGTTAAAGGCTTACATGGGTTCAAGAGACACTGTTTAAGTTTGTTGAGGGAAAACCTATTGAGGGTGTTTAATAGAAAGTTTAGTTTAATACTAAGTCTGTCTTAGGAAGTGTCTGAGCTGCAACTTGCAGGCTGGGAGATCTTTTGAGAAAGTACCAATATGTTCTCACTCTACACTCTTTTCAAGGCGTTCACTTTTGGCCCCTGACAGAGAGCAGTGGCTACAGAGATCTGCAGTGTGACACATTAAAGCAAAGTCTTATGTTCCTTCCCAGGAAGCCTCTTTATCTCTAGCTCGTTGGCTTCAGTCACATTAGAAAACAGGAAAAGAAGGACTGCCAGGCTGGGTCTGACCAGTGGGGTATGACTGAAACAGCCAGAACTCGATACTCTATGGGAAGATGCAGCCACTACTGCAGGATGCCCAAGTAGGCCACCGGAAAAACTTCCTCTAATTGAATGTTGACATCAGATTTGATGTGCAGATATCTGTTTGACTTGAATAATCTTTTTCTTTTTTTTTCTTTGAACTATAACTCAACTTTATAATTTCTGTTCCTACCCAAAATACCGATCTTAGATAAATGACCCCTATCATTATTGGTCTTAAAATTTTTGTCCCAGTTTAGTCAGAATCATCCTTGTGATGAGGATATTGAACTTATGTAGCAATCATTGAACAATTAAGAAGTTGAAAACAGGAGCTGAGAAAAGCCTGTTTATTATAAGTACCTATTCAAAGAGCCAGCTATTTGGGGGTTTTTAATCATTTTTATATGCTATGACCTATAAAATTTGACCTATAACTGACTTAAATATTGATAACTGAGTCTGCTGTTACTGTGTGAGGATTTTATATTGATTTATATTGTCTTAATGGTTCCCTGGTTCTGGAGAAAAAACATCTCTCTGAAAAATTTAGAGTAGAAGAAGATTGCCTAAATTTGCCAACTCTACACTACCAAAAGTTCAGCAAGCTGGTCAGCTATACAAAGGGACTAATCCACTATCTTTCCCTTATCTGGAGGTCAATCACATTATCTTCACTGCATAGCCTGTGGTTTTGTTGTGCCTTAGCATCATAAGTGGTAGGTAGCTTGTTAGCTCTGGAATGTGACCATAAGTATTACACAGTGTCTCATGGTATCTAATCAGTGATTTGTCTTTTAAAAATGTTAAAACGTTGATGAGCAAACATTTCCTATCAGTGATATTTTCACTGTCCTCACTGCAGTGTATGTTTGTTTAGCTAGCTGTTCTGAGATTTGCATGAGGGTTAGGATAGGCTTCTTACTCAAGAGCCCTAGCAAATCATATCACAGTCATTTAAGCACTTTCTGTCCTCAGTTTTCTGCTGTTTTAGTTCTGGAGTCCTCCCTCCAGTAGAGAGGTTAGCCTGCTCATTAGTTGTATTGACTCACAACCCAGGGTAGTAACATAAACAAATCAGCTACTGAAACACCATGACTGAGGAATGAAAATTCTGCCCCTTCTCCTGGGCCCATCAAAAGAATGGGGAATAGACTCTGGGGAAATAAATTCTTCAGTTGCCCTGGCCATTTCTTCTCCCTTAACACTGGAGAATCCATTTGCCAAGGGAAGGTATTTCTCCAAAGGCAATGGGTAGCAAAGAAACAGTTTGCCTTTCTTGGGTGTAGGATTAGGTAGATAGTGCCTCCAATCCAAGAAATTATCTTACAAACAGGAACTGGGTAAGTAGTTGGTCATTGAAAATGAATAGTTAATTTCTCCTGAAATGCTGTTAATCATTTCTGAGTTCTTGGCTAGTTTAGGCAACAGACAATATATCTACAAAAACTGCAGGTATTAAATTACTGTTGATGAATTTCAGTTGATGCTCTGGCTTTAGACAGAAGGTAAGTTGTTATCCTAAGTTACAGGATAGCTGAATGTCCTGAGCCACGAACAGTACATAATAATCTGCACGGGTCATTGGAAAATAATTACATTAGTTAATGAATACTAAGGTTAATTAATTACCAATTAATTGCCACAGGTTATAGATAGCTAGTTGCCCATAGCAGCAGTGAATCAGTTACTAGGAGGAAAGAGATACTTTACAAAAAGGGTTGTTAGCTACATAGAGGCACCTGATGATTTCTTTATGTGAACAGCCCTTAATATCAGCAAAGCACTAGAAAAGCCAACCATGAAAGCTCTTACAATACTAGTATACCACTCAGTCACGTGCACCATTAATAAAGTCTGGAGGCTGACTTACCAGGAACCATTCCTGCAAGAGTTGAGGTTGGATAGCTGCCTTGTCCAGTTGGGG
The DNA here is from genome assembly GCA_013399135.1 of Heliornis fulica. Classification (NCBI taxonomy): domain Eukaryota; kingdom Metazoa; phylum Chordata; class Aves; order Gruiformes; family Heliornithidae; genus Heliornis; species Heliornis fulica. The sequence continues at coordinate 471,583 of VXBZ01006979.1, read as the reverse complement.
GAACGTGGGGTGGGTAGCCAGGCAAGGTGGTGCTTGCCATGTCACGACCTGGAAAGGGAAAGATTCAGGACAGGTGATCAATACAGATAAAATCTTTCAATATTGATTCGATTATTGCTTTTAGTCCCACTGTCACATGACTAGCAGCTTGGTAGACAAGTGCTGTGCAGCCCTCATATACGTGCCGTCCATCCCCTGAAAATCTGGGGGGAAGATCGTGGCATTTTTGATCTCACTCTGTAAGGATGGATGTTAAAACTTAGCTTTGTGAGGGTCAAAAGAATTTGTTTTGTTTAATTTAGATTTTGGATCTATTTTAACTAAATCGAAATGGCCCTGAGCTGCAGAACGAATGGCAGCATAGTCACTGCCAGAGTAGATGAGGTCCTGTCTATATGCAGTGTCTGCAGTACCAAAACTGTGATGATGTTGCTTTAGGGCATGATCAATGTGCAAGGCATTGGAAAGTAATCCAAGAGTTTTCTGTGCCTGTCTCTTTTCCCACCTTTGCTATTCACCTGCTGATGATTTTAGGCAAGTCACTCCACCTCTCTGTGCTTCTTTTTATGCTGCAAACTCTTTGGTGCAAGGGTGCACATTTAGTACCTTTACACAGTGCTTATCAAGGGATCATTACTGGTTGGACTCCTTCCAGGTGCTGGTGTAATATAATAACAGGATCATGTGAATTAATTTGAGTCCCTCTTCATTTTTATCACAGGCACAAGTTTTTGTTAGTAATACTTAAAGCTGTGATATCATTTCTCCACCAAAGAAGTAGAGAGGGGTGTAGACTGGGTGGATGATTGTAGTTTATTTTTCATCTCTTAGGAAGTGCAGCTGGAGGCTTCTTGGTTGATGCCAGAGGCATTTCCTCATTTGGACTGGTTAGCCTGAAAATGGGCCAGCCAGAAGGGCATTTGCTGTTAGTGCTTATTACATTTAAATGAACTAAAATCATCTCAGAAGCTGCTGGGAGTTTCAAGCNCAAAAACAAACAAAACCAAACAAACCACAAACCCCCCAACACAAGCTCAATAAAGATAATCTTTTCCCCACAGCTGCTGGGAGATTTACAGCTCAACCTCCAATGTTGCCTACTGAGATCTCAGCCTGTTCCAGGCATCCAAAGCTTTTCACATTCCCTAGGTTAACTGTAGTCCACTATGAAGTTTGTGCCATTTGGTGTTCTTTTGTTAAATTCTGTCTTTCCTGGCTGTCCTAACTGGAGGCTAGAGTCTGATTTACCTTTAGCAAAAGTATATCCCATTAACAACACTGGGGTGGGTTACTGGAGCTGTACTGAGGTATGCCAATGAAAGAAGAGCAAGAGTTGGTTTAGCTGTACTAGTGCCAGAATTATACCTGATAAATCAGACTCTGCAACAAGCATGAACCTTGGCTGGGAAATCAGAAATAAGTGAGTTACACAGCAAAGCAAAAAACTGATCAACATGAAGAATTAACCTGAAGGGAGTTTCTGTGGAATGAGGTAGGCTAAACCAGTGTTCATTGCTTTCACAGATCTTGACTAAAGATTACCAAGATGACTTTCTCAAGAAAAAAAAAAAAGACGTGCAAGTTTATTCTCTCTCCCTGGAGAGGTTCATGATCAGTGGCTGATGTTCCTAGCTCACCTCCTCAGATAGTGGCACAGAACTACCAGACAATGGCTGAGATGTTTTCCAGACAGTCCCCAGTGTTGATAAAATTAAATATGTAGTGCCTCAGGGATTTATGTTCTATACTCCTTTTATCTCCATCGTTCCTTCGGTGACTTGTAGCTGTGTGTTAAGCTGTATGATTAAAACCTACTAGATGTAGGGGTTGGTAGGGTTTTTTTCTCACATTCTTTTAAAGCAAGAAAGTTTTATGCTTTAAATTCATGTTCTTTTGGTTTCATTTATTGACTAGCCTGAGAAATAACAACAGGTGATGAGTGAGAAAACAGTGTCACTGAAAAGTTAGAACATTATGTAGCAGCAGGCAAAATTAATTCATTTTGACACTTCCATTCAGGTGGGAACACATACACACTCAGTCTGTGCACATACGCCCCCGTGTTTCTGTTCAGACATGAGCACACAGAGGCTGATGTTCAAAACTCAGTGTGGAAGATTCGTTGGGCAGCGATCATCTGTCAAAATCCCATCTTGACAAAGAAGATAACAGACAAGTACAGTATCAGCAACATGAATAAGTGTCCCACAGAGAGACTCTTAAATTGCTGCCACATACAAGCAGGCTCCTTCCATTACCTCATCTCATTACCAACGGGTAGGCAGGATTATTAAATTTTTGAACGCCAGGGCTATGGCAAAGCTTGCAGCTGCCCTGACTGTGACATGCTTCCAACTCTGACGGTTCTCCCTTCTCCAAGAGCCTTCTGAGTGAGGCTCTTGTTCTGAGCACCTTCATCTCTGATATTGTTTGAGCTTTTAAACACTTTCTCCTATGTCTAGCTTTCCACAAGGGTCCTAAAGCAGCTCCTGAAACACAGTGCCTTCTAGGCTAGAGGGTGATTATGTATGACTGCATCCCCAGAGAACTATACTGTTGGACAGAGTCTGTCAGGCAACTCCTTGGTTTAAGAAGTGCCCAGAGCTCAGAGGCCCTTATTGGCCACAATAAGATTGGACCAAGACAGTGTAATAGCTACAAAAGTCTTCTCTGCTGTTACTTAATGCTTTCCTACAGGGAGGTTTATAAATGCAAATCTCACCTGACAAGTAAAAGAGAGGATGTTAGGTCAAAAGAGAATAATAATATAGAAATGTGAAGGAGGCAGAGGTAAGATGTGCTTCCTGAGCATTAGGAACTATGGTCTGCACCGAGACTTTCTTCTGGAAAAGCTCAAGTTACATTCTTTGACAGTGGAGTGACAACAGCCTCAGTAGCCACCTAAACTTTCATCCACTATTTCATCCAAGCCACCTCTGAGCTTCCACAGCAATGTTGTTTCAGTCACCTTGCACAGGAGTTTCCCCTAGTACCTACCTGAAATTCCTCCTTCCTCCCCTCCTGCCTGCTGCTCCTAAGAGCTGCCAACTTCTGCAGCCTATTTCTTCACTTTCTGTAGTTTCCTTCAAAGACACCTACTTCAGGCCTGTATTACTTTGGCACTAAGACATCATAGTCTCTCACCCACTCTTCCTGATCTTGACATTCAGGCGTGATGCCCTGTTTCTTAATAACCTGGTCTTCCGTGAGAAGGCAGCGGTACACACTGACACTCCCAAAGTAGGTGTACAGCTGTGGCAGTGTGTACCAATTGCCTGTGTATTTATCTAACATAGCACTTTGTACAACTCATGCTGAACAACCCCATCAGTCCCATAGCTGACGAGGTTATTCAAGCTACTGTCATCTACCTCAGGCCAGCACAGTGCCCTTGCTGGGCTGACAGTACTCAGGGGTGTTATGGCTATTGAGGCAACATTGAGTTTTGCTGTCTGAGTGTTTCTATACTAAGCCCCAGACCCATCCAACTGGGATACCCAGTCACTTCTAGGTAGTTACAGCTTCCTTTCCCATTTTATTCTTAAAAAAAAAAAAAAAAAGAAGGACAAGCATGGAATCTTTTAGTGACTCTCCATGGAGCTGAGAACACATGCTGCATATGCAGAACTGGAACACGGTTGCTCTGGTTCCCACTTGCACTCAAAGAGCTTGCAGCATTTACTGGTATCCCCATCAGACGAAACTGAACCCCTTGCCTGCAGCATCCCCACTGAGTTTGTGGCCAAGGCCAGTTACCTGCTATCAGAGGCTGGCTGCTGGACTGCCCAAAGTGGGCACCATGATGAAGGAAGGCACTGTAGCAAGGCGTGGACGCATCGTCTGAAAGGGCCATGTGGAAGGGCTGAAGATCAGCCTGCCCAGAGCCGACCGGCGTGGTGGGGGTGAAAGGGGTGAGAGAGGCTCCATGAGGCTCTTGCTTTATACTGAGGGGAGAGGAGAGGTTTTCTGTGGTAGGGTAAGGGATGGACACAGACAGACAAAGGGAACAGGGGGAGGAAGAGGAGGGTGGGGAAGGGAGGAGAGGAAGAACAAAATGGGTAAATGAAAATGGAGTGGTTAAAATCTACAGGGAAATTAATTTAAAAACAAAAATTAAAATAAAAAAGTCAGGAGTAGATCAGAGGAGCCAGTGCTGAGACAACAGTGGTAAATGCAACTGGGGGCTAGGCTCTGACTGCAGGGATGCCTCTGCAGGGGCAGCAGGGGAGGAGGAGAATGGAGTGCAGTGGCAGATGGGAGGAATGGGATGCAGGAAAAGGAGAGGTAAAGGAGGGAGCATGCGGGAGAGGGAGGATAGGAAGAAGCATAGGGTTGGGAAGGAGAAGAATGCTCTGAAGCTTCTGTGCTCCCTTTCCTGCTGCTTTGTCTCACTGGCTGAGGGTGCATTTAGATGCTATACTTAAGACAGTTTGGCCCAGGGAATTATACCAGTTTGTCTTTTCAAGCCCAAGGTAACCTTCCCCAGGAAAGCAGCGTGGTTATGAGCATCTGTTCCACAGGATGATCAGTGTAACAGTCAAAGCTTCTCAAGCCAAACTCTGTAAAAGCTTTGCCAGAAAAGGTGTAGCCGAGGTGGTTAAAACTAAAATGGGACTTTGCAATTCATCGATAGACAGATAGTCAATGAATTGACCTTGTTCACAGTGGCACGCTTTGGAGCTTTAACCATAAAAACAGTCAGTACTGAGTCTGGTTGTTTCCAGAGTATAGAGTTGCCAGACAGATACCTTGACAGAGAGATATAATACAGGAGATGAAATGTGCAGGACTTATAAAAAAGCCTCATTATCATTGTTTTTTGCATTGGACCTCCATTTCTGATGTGTGGATTTGTATAGTCACAACAGACAGAGCTTTGCAACTGTTCCTAACTTGGCTGCCATGTAAGAGGTTTGTGAATTGCAGAACTGTGACCTAAAGCATGGGTGCTCCAGAACACCCACTGTTGTTGGGTCAGCAGTAATAGAGTCCTGTACTTGAACACCTGAAAGAGAAGTACAGGTGATGTGATCAGATCCAATCCAAATCATCTAGCAAACTATCCACTCTCAGGTAACAAATTAAAGCCAATAAATGAAAACCATCTCTCTACTGTGATGGCAAGTGTTGCCAATGGCCTATGAAATAAGTTAGTTCTGGTGGTTTTGATTTATACAGAGAAATATAAATGTGACACATAATTAGGTCATAAATCTGACTTCATTAATGTAGAACTGGCTTAATTAACTCTAGGCACCTTATTGGGAGGCTGCAATGTTCACCCAGACAATAAAGGGTTGGGCAGTTTCTATCTGTGAATGCTATTTATCCTGAGGCATTTGTTTCCTAAAGGTTTGCTACCTGGCAAAAATGATAGTTTGCCATCTGTGTTCTCCTCCAAGTACCTCTTACCTGGATGGCCAGCAAAGGTCTCTGATCACTGAGACTCCCTTGCAGTAAAGACATATGTTCATGGTTCAGTTGGTTGGGAAGGATCGGTCTTGCCCAAAAGGTGTACAGTTCCTTTTTATTTAACTTATTTACGTGAAGCTCCAGTGCACTATGTGAGGACTGTAATTTCTTCTCCCTTTATACTATAGGAAGCTCCTTTTGGAGAGGACCTTTTGTGGAGGAAATAGGGAATAGAAGCTGGAGCATCTGGTCCTTGTTGCGCAGTTAATTAAAGTCACCAGAGTAGGCAGTCAGCTTCTGCATTTTACAACTATATTTCATCCTACAATCCTACCAGTGAGCCTTCATGTGCCAGTGACAGTCTCTGTAGAAGGGAACTCCCAAAGCTATTTTTCTCCTGCATCCTCTCTCATCAGGTGGCAAGGAGTGCATAGATTTACCTTCAGGCCAGACAGGCAGAGTCATCACCAGTAGTCTGGGAGTGCTGAAGCCTATTAGCCAAATATTGTTGATACTAGATAATCTGGATGAATATGTCTATCTGTAGGCAAAGGGCCAAATGTTCCCCTGGCTTTCAGAGGCTACAAGCGAAGTTATATTTTTCAGGGAAGCCATTTGACAGACATACCTAATAAGCTAGTGAAACTTTGGTCCTGGCTGTGTAAGAGAGCAGGTGTGGGGAGCTGCTGGTGAGAAAAGGGCAGAGAGGAAGATGGACACAGGAAGTGCGGGTGGGCAGAAGCGAGAGATGCTGTGGGCAGAGGTTAATCCTGTTAGCACAGCCCCCAGGCACGTTTTGTTTCCTAGTCCCTCCCCTGCTTTATTTCTCTTTTAAAGCATGGAATTTTCAGCTATAATCCTTCCTAAACCACAGCATTTTTCAGACGCTCTGTGTAAGTGAAACCATAATCTCTGGTAAAACAGACCGCTTAAGGTGCTGTAGCATTAGGCCAATCTGATCCAGCCCCTGGATTTCCGCTCTGCCCAGCCACCACGGAGGGGATTTCAGCCTGAAAGACTGGCTAAAGCCCTTGCAATGGGAAAAACAGTGCTAGGCCTTGCCTTGCAAAGCTGAGAAGGGTTAAGGGACCAGGAGCTATTTGTCCTGGTGTTGTGAGGCTGTTAAAACCCCTGTCAGACTTGCAGCAGAGATGAGCCCAGCCCTCTCTTGAACACATCAAGGCTTACGAAGAAAAATTCCTTGCACCTTCCAAAGGCAGCACCATTTACTGAGTGCAGGGGAATAAAGAAGTCAACAGTAACATGGCAAAGAGACTGGGGCACAATAATACTGAACACTCTTGTCTCAGAGTAGTAGTGGGAGGCAAGGATCAGGTCAGACAGCGAATGATTACACAACCAAAACTCAGGCTTTTATGTGTCCATTTATCTATCTTTCCCTTGATGCTTTGTAACTGCACAGACATAACTTAGATCTCACGTATCTTTACTGGTGGATGGCATTTACCAATTCTTACTCCTTTGTTGTCCAACTCTCCTCTGACTAAAACACCTGAATCCTGTCTCCGATATAACTCCTGGCATTACTATGCTGGAATAATTGCCCCAGCTGTGAATTATAGCTCCAGAGTGTGTCAGTGTAGACGAGATCAATTGATCTATCTATCTATCTTCCTGTGAATGGCACAGCCCTGTTTTCATTTTAACCACCTCAAACTTCAGCTGCACCTTTTTTGTTTTCACTTCTGATTTTCTCCAGTCTCTAATTCTTTTGTATTCATGATGGAGAACTTGCCCCTTCCTATCCTAAGTCCTGCTAGTGCCAGCAAGCTGTGGAGCAGTGCCATTCTGGCTTGTCTGCATCTTGGGGGGTGTCCCTCAGTAATCTGCATCAGGGAACTCCAAGATTATCTATCAGTGTCTTATTCCTAAGGCTGGAATACTGATCTCTAATCAAATGGGAGCTGGAATGAGTTTGCAACCCCTCAAAGCAGCCGAAATCTATTTCTGTCCCATGCTCCTTTCCTCTAATAGACCACAACATCCTTGCTTATAAGCAACAAAAAAATACCACCCAGTGTCATGGCGGGGAAAATCTGAAAGGGTCAACAGGTGGGGATATAGCCAGAAATATAGCAGAGGACTCTACATATTTTCTGCATCTCCTGCTCCTTGCTTTCTGACCATACTTGCTGAGTTACGGCTGTTTTTCTTCCTTTCTAACCCTCTCCTCTGTTATTCTGGCAGAGAGCTAGAACTGGTGATCTCTGGCCTAAATTCCCCCTGTAAGTGAAGGGATTTTGGCCAGACAGCGTGAGAGAAAGATTCACAGCTTTGGGTTCCTATAGAGACTTGTCTCAGCTTTTATTGTGCTCTCTGCTGAAGGAAAGGGAACCGGGGGGGTTTGCAGGACTAGATAAGCTGCTTGTTTTTCATTGCTGGCTTCCTGAAGGATAACCTACCTGCATCCAGTGCTCCTTTTCAGTAAACAAAGAATATCAAGATGGCACGTCCCTGGATAAGGGAAGCCTTGTACACACCCACATAACAACACTGCCCACCATCTTTACAATGCTTAGTGTCCTTAATCTTTTCCTGGAGTGTCTATTAAATATTTATATGATCCCAGCGCCTTACTCTTTAGAACACAAGTCCTCACAGCATCCCTTAGGGATCACTGTTTTATCTGTAAGGAACTGAGCCCAAGGAAGACATACCCACGTTTGTGTAAGAACAATGCATAAAAGCTGAACCTTATCTCAGGTGTTTTGTATCCTGTTTAGAATCCTATGCTTGTAGCCACCATTGAAACATCTAGTTTCATATTTGCATTCTCCATTCCTTAGAAAGGTTTCCTTGTGGCAAACAGAACAGGACTGGGTCCTCAGCATTGGTAAACCAGTGAGTTTACTATATAACCATCAGAGACACATCACTTTATCCCACCTCAGAATCTTGCCTTGAATTCTCAAAGTCATGCAACAGACCAAACTGGACTGACACAGCATACATTTCACTTTTGCTTTCCACCATGTCAGAGGAAACATTTCCCCCACCCCCCCCATTTCTTAGTTTTCTGTTTTTTCTTTTGCCAATACCATTGAGTAAGTTGCACTGAAGATAAAGATCATACCTTTCTTTTTTTTCCTTCTCTGTGACTGTAACAGACCTTTGCTAGAATGACTTCAAAGTGTGCAAAGACTAATCTGTTTCTCTCTGTGCTTTTCTTGTCTTCCCTTTGTATTCTTGCTGACTGGAGAATGAGCCTTGTGTGTTCAGGTTTATTTTCTGTTTCTGCACAGATCCATCTATGCTCTTAGTCCAATGTTACTTGTGGGTTGTTGAAATACATGTTTAAAGAAACAACCTTGGATTTTTTTCCCTGAGAGTCAAAATCATTGTGACATAACTTATGTCAATTTTTGAAATGTATTTGCCCCTTTTTTATAAAACTGAATTTTATAAATCTAGGTTTTATGTCTGATCTAATTAACTGCTGCTCTACAGGTAAACTGACCTGCTGTGCTGCTTTGGAGATAAAACCTTTTATAGTCTTTGTACAGAGTAAAACATAGAGATTCCAGTAGACCTGTGATGCAGACTTAGACTTTCAGGCTAGCTGAGTACTGTTAGTGCTAATCACTTGGGAACTCCACTGAAGTCAACTTCATATGGGTCTAAGTAACATTGTAGATGGAACTGATGAAGGAAGATGTGCTTTAAATTTGGGGATGGGGGGAAAAATGTGCAACTTGTGCATGTAGCAAGCAGACATTCTGTGGAGTTCATACTGTTGTCCCAATCCATTATGGTGGGTAGTTACTTCCTTACTTAAAATGAGGCATATATGCTTATTCCTTGGTGGGTTGGGACTTGAATGTTACCTCTTAAACAAGATGCTTTTGAAATATATGCTGGAAGATGTAATCAGAACACATTTGTTTTTCACACAGTCCTCATTATAGGTTTCATCATGATATTCTACTGATCATAAAATAGGATAGATGTTCCAAGGTACCCCACAGCAGTCTTAAACATACAAAGAAGGACCATAAACTCTCCATTTCTCTGAAAGACTGCAGTGGCCAACTTCAACTGTACAAGCAGCTGGTCTGGTTAAATCCAGTAGCCGATGGAGATCAAAAGTTATTAACACCTGCTGACAGGTGTTGCTTAACTCAGAATGTAAAGCACAGTCTTTTGCAGAGGGCAAAGATCTATATCACAAAATAAAAAAAAAATTCTCATTGCCATACATATCAGATCCTTCATTTTGCTCAGAAGAAAAGTCAAAACAAGAATTGCTGGGAACACAATATAATTATTTTCTCTGAAAAAGTTCCTTGTCCAGATGCATGGAGTGTGGCAGCCTACAATGCCATCCCCATGCTGAGGGAAATCGGCCTGAGGATGACAATTCACTGCTATTGTCATTACACAGCATTATTGTAATTCACTGCTAATGTTCACTTAAACTCTAATTTAAAGAAGGTGAATACTTTATTTCTTTCAGGCCCATCCATTTCTGGGTTCCTCACATCACTATGCCTTGCAAGCCCACAACATGCAGCCTTACATGCAGCATCATAATGTTATTGTCAGTGAAACTTCAGTTGATGCATGGAAATAGTTGTGATTCCTTTCCCCCACTGCTATTCCTGCCTGTTCCAGGGATCATTCATCTAACCATCTATCACCCTCAGCCATTTGGTACTGGAGAGGAGCAGTAACACCTTTTGCCTCTCCAAATTCTCTGACTAGATAAGAAGATATTATCTCTTTTTAGGGATGGGAAACAGTGATGAAATTTGAAGGTCCTGTAGATTTCTCCTTTTGCTGATTCCTCATCTTAAATAGAGGAGCAGCTTGGTCACAGAAGATACCTCTTTCGTTTTGATGAGGCAGGATAGTATCAACATTGTAAGAGCCATGTGACTGATTACTGTACTCCATTTTCGAGGCATTGGAGCATCCAGAGCTGCACCCAACAGGCTGCCTGACCACTGGCTCCCACAGCTGTGATGCTGTGCCACAGTTGGGTCTGCATCTGTAGGATTTGCTGTCACCAGCACAAATTTGGGGCCTGTAGCAGTTTGTTTAAGAGTTTTTAAGTCAGCTCAGTCAAGCCCTGGCCGTTGCTTGCTGGTGTCAGAGGCTAAAGCAGACTGGAAGAAGGCAGGAAATTTTTACCCATACAAACAAGGAAAAGGGGAAGGAAATGCTCCCCCTCTCATTCAGTACAACTGAATGTAATGGTCAGTTTCAATCATGATTTAAACCAGCAGGTTTTACATTTGCACTATGAGGCTGTTTTCTGAAAGGTTGACTTTTATGGGTGGTAACAAATATTTTGTTAAAATAAAAATGTAGTTATTTCAGTTTTTGATGAGTAGATGAACTGCATCTGTGCACATTTATTTAAGCAATTATGTTTAATATAATTTGTCTTTACATATTATTATATGAGAAAATAGAGAACGATGAGTCCATATTATTATTTTATTAGATTATTAACTTTTTACTTGTGATCTGTGTCAAGTCATATTTGGATGGAAATTAGAATTAAATTAAAAACATTTTTTGTAATTATTCATGCTAATTAAATAAACTGACCACAAGATCCCTGACTTCCTATATATACTAGAACACAAATAGCAAGATCTTCTAAGCAGGTTTGCATAAAAAATACTTCTAAATGAAGGAAAGGATATATTAAAGAAGGATATTGAACTGATTTCAAAACCTGATTTTAGAACTAATAGTTCTCACCCGCTCACACCGACCTTAATTCACTCACTGACAGAGGAAAACAAATGTTCCTGCTTTTTCAAATCCTAGTTTGTTTCTTAGTTTTCAGTGATCTGGTTATTGAACTGAACAAAATTTTCTTCAGTTTACTCACCAAGCTGAGATGAAGGAAATAATATCTCTTCACCTTGCAGGAGGCTAAAGTTCTCAAAAGATTGTTTATCATTTCAGAAAAACTTTGGATCCCGGTGTCTAGCCAGTGATTTCTCCATGGATAGCATCATGACTTTCTTGAAAACTTTTCTAGAAATCAGATGCTGTTTAAGTACTATTTTTTTTAATGTCTTTCAGACATATCAAGTTGGCTTTATGTCAGTAATTTCAAAATTTTTGCATATATGAATTAAAAAACTTAAACTGAAAAAAAAATCTGCCACAGAGAGGAGGTCTGGAAGAAAATGACATTGAAGGGGTTTGTGCTATTTTGGTGCCTTTGTCATGAGTTGTCAGAGTTCTCACCCTGGATGATAGTTGCAGCTATGGGGAAAAAAAACGTTCCTAGAGAGAAGGAATTTTTTACACAGGACGTGGTAGCTGTTTTGGTGTGTGATGACGATTTCAGAAGTTCCCTATTCCTGTTACCAGACCCTAACCATAGCACAGAAGCACTCAGAGATCTCCTCACAGGAATACAAGGGTACACATTCTCCCATTTCAGTCAATGGTAGAAGTTCCTGAAGTGCTATTTTTTTTGGGGGGACGTGTGTATTTTACCTTTACTTTTCTTCATTGATCTCATTGATCATAGTGGACTTGGAAACAAGGTGTATTTAGTTAAAACTGCCAAGATTCAATTAAAGGAAGCTTTTCTTTACCTTTTTTTATAATTTTACGACCCATCTAGTAGGTAAATCCCTTCCTTTCAGTAGTCTGTTAATACGAAAGTTTCAAGCCTACATGAAAAGTCCATTGTGTTTCATTTCCCATGGTGCTGCCTCTCTGTTGGGTAACTTCTGGGTTAGATAATTGAGTTGGAAAGGACTGTGCTCCCAAACTATTAATCTCAGTCCCCAAAACCTGGTTTGAAGACACCTCACTGCTTTCATGCATGCCTATTCCAAAAGATGTGACTTCTGATGGTGCTTAAAGAAGGATCTTAACCTTTGTTTTCAAAGGATATGAGGCTTCTTAGAAAAACCTCATGCTTTTAAACTGCTTCTCTTCCTAGTAACAAAGTCTCTAGGCTCTCCTCTGCTTACCTCTCAGATGTTAGCTACTGAGCACCTTCCAAACTCAAAGATCTGTGGAAACTACTGAATAAAACCAAGCTACTGAAGTTTTCTGTGTTTACATAGTCCTGTACAAATTTATACTCATCTGCCTGGGCTGTTTGCCTTCAATAGAAATATTTGAAGCAGAATGTCTCTGAATAACAGACTTCTTGTCTTGGTGTTCAACTGCATATACTTGCCTTATCTTGTTGTGTTCAACGTGGATCTTTGCTTATAGGAAATCTGGTTGGTGTCCAGATATACTGTCCAAGAAACTGTCAGGGATATATGCCAAACAAGCTATGGTGGCCACGAAACAATGGGGCAAGATGTAACTGGCCCACGGGCCTATGTGTGAAGAAAGGTTTGAGGTGGTGTTCTCAGGCAGCTTTTAGGTGCTTTCTTTCTCTGATACTTCACAAGTAAGTTGAAAACTTCTACTTTGTTTTATATAAAGGACAGCAGGAACATGGTTCCTAGCCTAGTGCCCAGCTAGCCCCTGTCAGCTCTTTCATGGAAATACAAATGGAGAGAAATGAGTGATCTGTCTGCTCTATAGGAAACAAATGCTTTTGTTTACTTGCTTTAGTAGGTGCAAGTAATAAACATACCAGCTAAGATGTGTTAGAATAACTGTCTGAAAAGCAGCGCTTGATATTGGCTGTACTGGGCAAGGTTATGTATGTTACTGTATGTAACTGTGGTGCTAAGCTGTCTCTTTGAATAGATGCTCAGGACTTTGGGGAAGGCCTCCCTGTGTCTTGGGGTGGTGGCTGCCTGATTTGCAGAATTTCCGAGTCTTCTATTCTGGGAAGCTCACAGTTAAAGGGACTTCAGCAACATCTGTACTTAACTATCTCACTACAATCCAAGATTTTACGTAGTTACATACTGTTGAGATTTTGATTGCTTTTGGAGGAGTGTTTTCTCAGAACAGTGTGAGCTAAGAGAGCTTGCTGAGGAAAGCTAGTCACAAGCCAGAGAAAAGTCCTGCTCGTAAAGACTTTCTCAGAAGTCTTCAGAAAGGGCAAGAATCCAGTGCCAGACAGCTTTGGTTTGGAAAGATCCTAATGATACTTTTTTCTCTCTGGGAAGATTGAGGCTTTGTTGTAGACTGAAGCTAAATCTTACATCCTGTAGTGACTCCACACAGTTTGTTCCCTGTATGGGTGGATTTATTTCAGGTATCACCTGGGTTCACAGACTTCCCCTGGGATAAGAGCAGAGGCATTCAAAAGATGATAGTATAGGAGCAAAATGGGCAGCTAGCTATTACTCCAACATCCCTTCTTGGGAGAACGATCTGGGTGATACCAAAGAAATCTGCCTGCTCTCAGCCTCTTCCTCAGTTTCCTGTCCAGGATAGATCAGGAGGTAGCATTGAGTTCCTCACCATTCTGGTCCTTCCTGAAAGCATTGCCCAGCCCCATAGCAAACATATCATGCATCATTCATCTTTAATAGATTATGCAAATTGAGGACATCAGATCAATGAAGATCAATAACTGCAACCATTTAATTGCCAGCAAAAACATTTTAAGAATGAGCATTATCTGACGTCCTTTCTTGGGTAATGGCACCATTAATCCAAACATTGGATCCTGGCCTAAGTGTAGAGGAAAAATTCTCCGCCCCTCTTTCCCTACTGCCTTTCAGGGAGTTGAGGGACTTTTTTTTTTCCCTTTTCATTTCCAGTTTCTGAATTTCCCCATCATTACCACCAGCGAACAGCTCCCAACACTAATAGTTCTGCTTTTGTTGCTCTGTGCTGATTGAAATGTCGCATACAGATTGAGATGTTAGTGCTAAGTTGCCACCTGGGAATGTCAAGCTGGGTCTGAAATGAACTTTTCTCACTCTTGGATCCAGATGGATCAGATGGGAATGTTCTTGAGCTGAGCTGGGAGTGCTTCAGGGAACAGAGTGGGGATGGCATGGGGGAGGGAGAGTGTGAGGAAGATTTTCTGTTTCAGCCCACAGCCTCTTCTGTAAGGCCAAACCTGTCTCCTGCTGTCCCCTTGTGAGAGTCCTGTTCAAAGATTGTGTAGTATCTCCAGCCTCCACAAATTCTGCCCTCATATTAGCAGGCTGGAGTGCACCATCCCCACTTAGGCAGAAGGGCTACAAAGAATTATTTTAATGGCCCCTTTAAATGATAAACTCACCCTTACATCCAGCTATGGGGATCCAGCTATGGTGCTGCCCTTCCTTCAGGGAAGGAAGGGCAGCACCAATGACTTTGCCCCCCAAAGACACAGAAGTATTTACTGCAAGAAATACAGATCTGCTACATGTTAAATGGACATCAGCTGAGGAAAAATTTTGCTACAGCTGATCCATTTTTTCTGGTTGGCTAAGCAACTCCATGCCTACAAGGATCCTGGATCAAGCCTGATGGCAGTAAAAGCCATGAAACAAGTCTGAGGATGTCATGCTTTCTAGACATTCCATAAATATGCAGTTCACATTTCCATGCTTCTTCACGACATTTTGAAGACCTCACACTCAACCTTCTCAGTATTTGGGGTAGCTTAGTAATCCTGTCTGATCCCAAAGTTCCTGTTAACCAAAAGTTGCATGTAACAATATGCCTTTGCTCAATATCTGCTTGCCTTGACCATGAGCTGCTTTTACCTCAGGGGCTATTAGCTGGGGCTTTTACAAGAAAAAGTCGAGATACAAACTCCACTCTTCTTGATTCTGTGCCATCAAAGGACAGGTTTTTTGCCAAAAGGCAAAAGGTCTTCTTCCCTTACACCTCTTTGTCAAGAGTTATTTCTCAACTTACACCAGAAGGTTTCTAGAGGGGCCACAGCAGTTGTAGGGGAAGGGGGATATACCAAACAGGGGTGAGTCACTTGGGTCTTGCCAGCTGCTTTAGCTACCCAGGAGATGTGCAAATTTATATTAGCCATGTGAGCAGGGACCAGTGGCAACTAATGGCTGAGAAGAAGGACTGTGGCACCAGAATATCATCTCCTTATGGCTCATGGCTGTCTATCTTACACTAGCATCAGGATGGCATTCCCTGGGGCCCCAGAACAACCTCGTGCCACTCAGGTTCTGCATGAGCCAACATCAAAGATGTTATATCTGTGGAGCAGCTGCTGCAGAAATTTCCTCCTACTTCTGTGCATCCTGATTCCTCTACTGTCTTGTATGTGTGCTGATTTCCTATTCTCCCAGACAAGCCCAAGCCCAGTGTGCCCACCCATGAGGGTACAGGGAAGGCTGTAAGCAAATTTCTTTTGCCAGCTGTTATTAGACACTCACGGGCTTAAGGAGGAGAGAGTTTAGCAGTCACAGTTCAGGAGACATCAGCATTTAGTTTGCAAATGTCCCTCTCAAATGCCAGGTCTGTATAAAACTTGAATGATTATTTCTCCCTAAGAAAACCAAGTGCAGATCATGGGGAAGCCATGATCCTCTTGTTCTCAGACACAAAGGGAAAAAAAAAAAATCACAATGTGCATTTGGACACATATGTCCTCCACCATTATCCATCCCTGAGCCCCACCTGGGTACACAAGTTCTCGATTCATGCCTGGGTTTGCCTGTCTTTGAGCCACACGTAGCTGTACCCAAATCTGCCAATACACTGAATTTCAAGCTCCTCTCAAGCCCTTACATCCTTCACAGTCTTTCTGTCTCTTTCCACGTTTGCCACAGAGGGATAACTTGCATTAGCAGAAAAAGCAGAAGCTAATGGTGATGAGGGAAATAAAAAAAAAAAAAAAAGCTTGGTTCTGCTGTTTGGTCAGGCAGCTTACCGGTCACCACAGGGTACGTCTGGGGTCCTGACACATTTGTCCCCAGGTCTGGGTTAGCAGAGGTGGATAGACTTGATTTGACTTCATCGAGACCAGGGGTCAGAGCTGGGAGGGAGTACTCATTACCCTGGGGAAGAGAGGAGAAAGACAGCTCGCTATTGATGTGCTGGGAGAAAGGGAAGGGTGTACAGATGGGGGGGAGGAAGAGGAGAGATGCAAACCCCTGCACAGATGGAAGAGGAGGAGGAGGAGGAAATGGAGAAGATGAAGTGACAAGGGGATAGGAGGGGGGCCGGGGTGGTTCCTAGGATGAGCTGTCCCCCCCGCCTGTGGACTGCTATGAAGGGAAAGAGGGGTGAGGGATCTGGCCGGTTACCCCTGGTATAGCTGAGCTTTCATTCAGTGCTGCGGGGATGGGAATAGCTGTCTGTGCCAGCCCAGGGGAAATCCACATCCCCTCCTCTTGGCTGAGAGGAGGCAGGAGGTGTTTGCCCTGGTGACAAGGGCAGCTGGGGCAGAGGACATGACTGGGACAGGGCGCTGTAGGAAGCAGCCGGTGCTGGCCCAGTATAGCAAGGCTCTCAACTGACTCGTCTCCCTCTCCTCCTCTGTTACCTCTGTCCTAGCTCTTTAAAAACAAACAAAGAAGCAAGCCTCATCCCCTGCCTCTGTCACTGTGCACTGGGGTATGAAATTGGGGAGGGGGGAGCCACATGGCTAACAGAAGGGTGGGAGGGGGAGAGCCATTGAATCTGAAAGGGTGTCCTGTCCGAAAGGCTCTGGTAATTGCCTTTTTATTGTGGCAGCCTCTGGACCAGACGCGGGAGCTGGAGAAACCGGGAAGGCTACAAAACAGCAGGAAAAGTTGCTCTGATTAATATTACGTTAAATTAAAACTGATTTTCTGCTCTTTCTGCTCTGTTTTTTTCCACACGCTTCCCCAACACACACATCTCCCCCTCCTCCAGTGGGCTCCCGACACACTGCCCCCTCCCCGCCCCTGTCCCTGCTTGGCTAGGACTGCCTAGTCATTTCCAATTCCTTCTCGTATTGATCTTCCTGTAGAAATCAGTTTTGTAATTAGCTGCAAATTAGGCCTTCTACTGGGGGTGAGCCTGCCCCCTGATTTATCACCAGAGTAATTCGCTGTGATCGGAGAGAAATTAAAATGAACTCAATTAGGCTTCGGATTTGCTTTATGGGCCCTGCTCAGAGTTTCAGGGGGAAAAATGACTGTGCTGGTGCTTAATAGTCTAATGAAAGTAAATAAAGGTTATTCATTGTAATAAACCCAGGGACTCTGGGATGAAGGGAGTCCACAGCCAGCCTCTCCTTCTCTTCCTTTGTTGGTTTATGGCTTGGGGCGGTTTAAAAAGACTTTTGATTTTAATTTTATGAAGACAAACAGCTTTGGGGATAAAAGGCATGGGAAGCGGGGGCGTGAGGGAAAGAGGGTCAGAGCTGCAGAAGTGTAGAAAACTTGGTTGGAGATGGGAGTCAAGTCTCAACTTTGGGCCGTGAAGGAAAATGCTGCATTACAGCCTGAACTTGGGGCTCACCCGTCACCAGCATGAGAGTGCAGGAGTTTCCATGCCACACTGTGTGTCAGTGCACATGCATGGCAGTGTTTGTGTGCTCATGGCAAGAGCGGGACAGCCTACCTGCAGGTGTGTGCAGAGAGGGAAAGCGGACACAGGCATTCAGGGAGAGCACAGCATGTGTATACACAGCAAGTTCAGGAAAGGAGGTAGAGCTTAAGTATGCATGTGCATCAGCACAGTGATCCATTTACAACTAGGAAGTGTTGTAAAATGTAAATGTAACATATGTGCAATAACAGGGCAGTGTAAGAACAAGGGGTGAAGGGTAGGGGAGAGTGATTTTGGTAAGGGAATCTCTCTACTATCAACCTGTGGGCGCCTGTGGGTCCCCATTACCAGGCTGGGCCCTCACCTGCTCAGATTTGATGTGCTCTGATGTTTGAAAGACGTCGGGGTAAGAAGGACGCTCAAAAACTCGATCTAAAGCTTCCAGCTGCTGCTGGGTGAAAGTGTCGCCACGAAGGTGCTTCCGCAAACTGTCCACGCTGCTCTGGGAATCTCCATTGGGAACTGAGCCCTCGGATACATCTGCAGGGCACAGACAGAGAAAACAGGGAGTTAGCACCACCCTGGCTTGGATCAGCAAGAGATGCGTGACAGGGACAGAGTCGGAAAGAGCAGGGCCCTCCACCTCCACCCAGGGAGCTGTACCACTCCTGCAGGAAGGGGAGGCTGAGGGCACCTGAGAGAAGGCCCCTCCTGTCTCCTGGAGCAGCCAGGCTGCTCCCACAGGCTCCATGGGAATCTCCTGTGCAGGGTAAGGCTGTGGAGAATGGTGCTCGGCTCAGAGATGAGTTACTGTTCCACTGATTTTCAGTGTTAAAAATTGCCAGATCTCCATTGCTGAGCATAAAATGGGAGCAAAGCACAGCAATTAACATCGCTAGACAGCTACTGGAGAGGCACTTCACAGAGAAACCAGGGTGCCAAGGATGGACCTCTACTGGGGAGGGCTGAGAAAGCCTGAAATGGAGAAAGGGCTCTCTTACAGCTTGGAAGGGAGTAGGTCTCTGTTGTAGCTCCCTGATCCCAGTAGTTGTATTTCTGTTACAATTTCCTTTTCATCTGATCTTGTTCTGTCTTGTCATACCCCAGATAAGTCCTTCATCCCTCTGAGATAACAGGAATGATCCTGTTTCTGACTCCATGTTTCACCAGATACAAGTCTCTCCCTGTGGAGTGCCTGTCCCATCCAACATCTGCCGGTTTCTGTCATGATCTCTGTCCCATTCTCCTACCTGCAGCTTATGATTTATCACAACTGGTATCTGTGCTATAAAGCTCCCTCCAAAATGAGATGAGTCAGTTCCCCTTCCTATCCAAAATGGATTACTTTATTACAAAGATTAGTCCTACTCAGTGGAAATTTGCCCTCCTGTTATTCCATTGTTCTTATTAGGGGAAAAAAAAACTTTCTGTGGTAGAAGCATCACCTGAAGAGCATCTTTGTCCCTGCAACAACTCTCTGACACAGCCCAATCCTGCTGCAGTGCCTCCTGCCACGTTCCAGGTGTCTCTATCTCTTGTGTCGTGCCCTGTCTCTCACAGCCCACTCAACCCCTCCAAGGTGAGTCCATTATAAACACCCTGCCCCTTGCAAAGTGCATCTTTCCCTGTGATAAACCATCTTATCACACACCTGTTTGGGTTGGGGTTTTTTTAGCCTGTTATCCCCCAACTCAGATGAGGTACATTTATCTCAGTTATAAACCCTTTTTATCTGAAGTGAGTCTCGTGCTATTAGCATCTGTCACATCCAAGGTGAGTCTGTCTGTTATAACCTCCTGTCCCAGCTGACGTGAATCTTCCTTTGCCATAATCCCTCATCTCATCCGAGTCAAGTCTGCTTATTATAATCTTCTCCAACTGTGCTGAGTATCTTTCTGTTGTCACATCTCAGTCTAATTTTGGTGAGACTGTTTATAATGCCCTGCTTCATCCATGCTGATATACCTCCATACTCTCCATGCTGAATCTCTGGCTACTGTTACTCATCAGACACAAGTCTTACTCTCTTATCATCCTGCCTAATCTAAAATCAGGTTCTTCTTCTTATGCTGCAATTACTTTACTGTTCTTTCACTACTGTTTTTCACTTCAGGCTTTCTTAGTGGCTTCCAGGCTATGAATATCAGAAACTTCCTGCCTGTAAAGAAAGTGAGGGGATCTGTATAGACGTTTTCCCTCTTCCATGCAACTCGGAGTGTGCTCATGGGCAGATGATGCTCCTGGGAGCCTGAAGCAGCATTCAGTGTGCAACAGCCAGTACCATGCCACTCTGCTGCTTCATCTTTTAGCTCATGGATAGTGCCAAGATGGGCATTTTCCTGGCACAGTTAATGCCCAGCTGGTGTCCCAGAGTTGTAACTGAGCCTGCTGCCTTCTGGCCATGAGATATATCCGTTTATAGGTGATTATATGATATGATATAATCAATAGTACATTATATACAGTAACGTAGTACAGTACCACTTGCAAGACCATAGAAAATATTACATATTGATTTGTCCCAGCCAGCAGCCTTCCCTCAAGCAAGCCCCTTCTCTCTTTCTTTTCTACCCCTTGCCAGATCAGGGCTGTTCACTAGCATTGATCCCTGGCATTTTCTCTTCTCCTAGGGCTTTTTTGCACAAGAGAAAATGCTCAAGTGTCTGAAAGCTGAAGCTCATGACAGATTTGAGTAAGCGAAAACAAAGAAAAGAGAAGGCTTGACAGTCTGCACAACATTGTGTGTTGGTGCAGTCTTCATGTTTTAGATGGACTGGGCTGTTACTGCAGGGAGTGGCTTTCAGGAGTATTGGGGTAGCTCGAGTCTCATGCTCCCAGTTCAGTAGGCACTTTTCTCTGATCCTTCCTGCAGAAGATTGTCACAGAACTCCTGGATCCAGGCCCAGAAAATTTAAAAAAAGTGTGATTCTGTGTCAGTGCTTGTCTCAAGCTGTCTGCAGTGTGTGAAGCTGTTTGTGTTTGAGGATTTTCCTACACGTGTCAGTCAATGTGCATGACTGTGCACACCATGATACTAATACACATGGGTATTTTTGCAGTAGATCATTACTCTGGTATTCTTAAGATTCTGCAATACTGTACATGCTTCAGCAGCTGTTTGTCTGTGGTGGGTGATTTAGGCTATGTCTGATATTCAAGGATATCAAGTGCCCTACACTGTGCACGGTGTGTGGTGTGAGTGGATGGGTGTTCATGCATATGGCAAAACTTCCACTGATTGTCATTAAACTGGATTTTACTCTTAGTGAGTTGCCCTGTGTGGTTACCCAGATTAGTGCACGCAGGCACAAGTATTTGCAGTTCCCATCTGCCCGCAGAGCCCTGTGCGTGCATGTCTCCTGTGTGTGCACAGGCCGTGCCTTTGTGTGAAGGAGCTGAAACCACAGCTTTCTCAAGTCGCTGTAGGAGTCTCTTTTCCTTCATTTATTCAGGGGCCCTTCAGATCTTGACAAATCTGTCACTCTAAATTTGCGAGAGATTATGGTGCTCTCTCCCTAGCACGGAGAGAGGTGATATATGATATCTGCTGCCCCTATTGATTGCCTGATCTGGTGGCAGAGGGCTGGCGAAATGAACTTGAAATGAACATCATGCCTCAACTCATTGTGCGTATAATACACTACTTAATCCCACATTTTTCAGCTGCTATGGAATTCAATTGATCAATCATGTCCCTCTGATAGTACTGTTTTAGGGGTTATTGCTGCTCTGCTCACTGACCTTTTTATTTATTTATTTATTTGTGTCAGTGCGTGTGTGTGTGTGCCTGTGCATTCACGAAAGTGTGTATATGCTTTTAGGAAACTCAGGACCAGCTGATAAGAAAGGACCTGTGTAGTGAGTGGGAAGTGAAATAAAAGAATGAAGGCAGGAGAAAGGGAAGGAATGGGGTTAGATAAGAAATCAGAATAATCAAAGCAAGCAAATGGGGAGAAGTGGAAAAGTTGTAAGGAGAAAGGTAATGCTTTGGCTTAGGTCGGAGTTCGGGGGGGGGGAGGTCAGGGGGCACTCTGTGATGGCCTTTGAAATCTACAAAAGAAAAGAAACTTTTGAGAGAGGCCTGTAGGCTACATCTAGGTGGTCCTTGTCTATACAGCTTACAGTAGTATTGGACTTAATAATGCAGGTGCACACAAATCCCAAAGTTCACAGAGCAATAATATGAGCTGTGCATATGGATTTTACTTTGAAGCAGAGAAAGTTTCACAGAGATCATCCTGAAAGATGTATGTGTCTTGTGTTGCCAGCACTGAGACATTCACAGTCATGGACCATTATATTTTCTTCAAAATCAAAGGATTGTAAATCCCCTGTGTTTGTTTTCTGGTGTCATAACCTATAGAGAATGCATTTTCATTTTTTTGCTGACACTGCAAGGGACAGACACTTATATCTGGTTTTAAATCAAAGTAGCAATTCTCATCTAAGCTTATGACTCTGTGAGCTGGACTGTCAGGAAAAACCTCAAATATTCTAATACACGAAGTATGGGAGCTGGCAACTGTGTGGGTATGAGTAAAGGTAGAGTAAGGAAGGAGCAGAGAGAACTTTGGGAAAGGGATGGGTCCTCCAAAAGGCTGCCATTGAAAGTGAAGGGAGGGCTCATGCAGAAAATTTGGGTCGGGAAAGAACAGCAGATCCTATGAGGAATGGCACTGTGGTGGGCAACAGTCACTTCAACTGATGAAGAACAGTGTAAAGAACAGAGTAAAATCTTAGGGAGTGGGCATTTGCCAAGAAAGCAGCTCTTGGAAGGGATGCTGTGAAGCCAGGCTGGAGCTGCAGGATAGGTCTGGGGATGCCACCAAAGTAACTACGTTAGCTGTGCCATTAGGTACATCATCACCTTTCCCAGTTCCCTTTCTACTGGCAAGGGAAACTGTGGTCCTGTGACTCGGGGACACCTCTCTTAAATCAGAAGGATCTTAACAAACAGCTTGAGAGGTTAACCACGGCCTCGGTCACTGTGTCGCTTGCAAGAGCACACAGTTGCTGTCAGTGTGATCAGGACTGGCCTTGCACATGTGACAGGAAACATCTCTCCTCCCGAGGGGCTGTGGAGGGAGCACATGCTGACGATGTTCAGCGTAAACCTTCGACATAATACACAGAAATGCCCCACAGATGTCACAGAAGTATCCTGACAGATAACAAGGAAATGCTGTGCTAGAGGACATGGGAACAACCTTAACTACCTCTGACACAGGGAATATGCCCATTAAATAGCTCCAAAACAAAGAGACGTTCCCAGGTCTGGAAGTCACAAAACCACCTTTATGTACAAGTAACACAAAGCAGCGTAATGCAGCTATTTACCTGGCTACAGGTGATAGTACCCTTGCTCAGGGTGGGAGAAGGCTATCTCAACAAATAATTCAGAAGTATTGCTGACACAGGAAGGCCTTTGCAGCACAGAAACATGTAGGAAGGTCATGAGACACCATGCAGCTGGCAAACATGGAGATACTGTTCTCTTTTGGGGCAGGGGCTATTACTGTCCCCATGACGTGTCTGCCTGCTGACTTGTGGGGTCCCAATCTCAGCTGGGGCCTTGCAGCACTGCCAATAAAAAACACAGTCATAATAAAAGTGAATGTGACTGGCATGAGAACTGCCAGCCAGGTGACACAGCAGAACCCATCTAATTGTCAAAGCCTCCAAGGGAAACGCATCTGTCTAACGCAGCAATGCTGAGACGGCTGCTGAAATGCCATCCCTCTGCGCCAACCTCTCCTACAGCCTGCCTTTGTCATCGTCCCTGCTGGGGTGCTTGGCCCAGAGCACCCTGTCCCACTCTCTGAGCACTCGTCGCTGTCCTTTCCCAAGTCACCCTGTATGTTAAGCCTGCTCTTTCCCTTTATCTGATTTCTCTTCTCTTTTTTCCCCCTCTGATGTGTTCCCGTGTCCCCGAACAGCCCCGGCCTGTCAGGCAGCCTTCCTGGACGTCCCGGGGGGCCTTTTCCTGCACTGCCAGTTGTTGCAGTTTCAAACTCAATTGTTCTCCTCGGTACTGAGGCAAATGGAGTCATTAATTACCTTCTATCGGCTGGGCCGAGTTCAGAACGCGATCGATAGCCAGTGCTTGTCATTCATGGCAGCCAGCCCTGCGCAGACCCTCCCGCTGCATTCAGCAGGGCTCCAGGAAGGAGCCCAGCGCTATCAGACCCGGGCTTCAAACCCCAGCAACAAGCTCCTGTTGGGAATAGCAGACCTCCCGCATCTGTGTCTAAGCTGACCCCAACCAAGGGCGACATCAAGGACAAAGACCTCTACTGAGGTAGCAGATCAAAATTTTCTCATGGTCAGAAGTGTCTGGTACTGGTGTCATGATCTGCACAAACTGGTCTAATCTGGCTGTCATGATGTTTTTTAGAGACTCTGCATCCTCAGTGCAATTATTAAACTAACTGTACACAGTAGGGTCAAGGGCAAGGACTGCAGCACTAATCTGTTGATCTTTTAATCTGTGTAACTTTCTTGCCCTACTCATTAGGGTTTGGAAAAGGAAGGCTGTAAAACTTGGTTTACATTTCCTTCCAGAAGACGTTTTGCAGCCTTTTGCACAGCATGAAAGAAGGCATCATCTCTAGATGGGTCAGTTCTGTATTTCAGCACATAGTCGTGCTGCAAGAAATGTCAGGGCTTTGATTGAGATAATTGGACTGATGGGGAGAAAGATGAACCTCAAAATCAGGAGGAAAGAATCCCAAGTGAGTGCAGCATAAAGATGACAGGACATGGAAGGTGCTGGCAAGGTCTGGCAGTGCATGGAGAAGGAGTCGTATCAGGGTCCAACACTGTGATAATGAAGATACAGACGGTAGGAGTTTGGATTATATGCAGTATCCTGCAGACAGGGATAGTGGGAGATTAGTGTTGTAGGAATATCACCTCAAGGAAGTGTGTCAGCCTTCATGACCTCTGCAGTTGTTCAGATTCCCATAACCATTTGCCTCAAGGGAATCCATAACACTGAATCTGAGTATGCTAATTGATGGTACTGTGCTGGTACATGTGTCTGTGATTTAAGTATGTCAGAAACATATAAACTCTGCTTATCTGTTATTTACATGCTCAGGCTCAAAGCAGAAGAACTCAGAAACAAAGGGATTTCATGTCTTGAAGTGAGGGTATAGCTTAGATGGGCAATCGGTGAACAAGGAAGGCTGCTGGTGCCGGGAATGGAGTGTGCCTAACCAAGGGAGAGTGAGATGCCTGCCCGTGCCTGGCAGCTGGGAGCTGCAGTGCTTTCAGCACAGGGGTTGTGTATGACAGAATACCTCAGATGGAACTGGGGTGGGCAGCGCAGCTTTAATGTGGGGCTTACATGAGCAAAATGGCAATGCTCAATGAGAATGTAAATGAAATGAATTGTGTGTGCAAATGTGTAATGAAGTGTGTACTCAGATCTGTCTTGGATTATCATGGGAGCATGCAAATGTGCCTTTAAGGGAGCAAGCGTGTGTATGCGTATGAAAATCATATGTATTTACTACAGCATCTAAGTGTATGATTGCAAATTCTGCTCAAAGCATCTGGGAAACTAAGTCCATACAGACTTAGGTTTATGCATTAGATAGTAATGATCAGCACATCCAGCCTTATTGAGTGCACCAGTAAAGTCTTTTCCAGGGGTTAGGCTGCAAGCAGCTGCCTCAGTCATGTGTAGAACATGTACTATGGCAAGTGTGGGTGTGCAATGAGGCATGTTAGCTTGGTCAGGCCAAGCTGGTGGCTTCTCTGCAAGCAGTCACTGCAGCTTTCTAACCTAGGGTATGTCAGAGGTGAGTGGACATATTCTGCTCTCAGTCAGGTTGTTGGAAATCCATAATAATTTCCTTACCTCAGAAGAGGCTAGGTATTTATACCATTGATGTATACCAATGAGGGACAGACTGTGCGTCCAATATCTCTTACTAGCACTACTAGGCTTGACTGTTAGCCATAGAAATGCAGCTGCTTCCAGGACCCAGTGCACTTGCTTTGTTTATGTTGGCAGAGTATCAAGCAGCACTATCCCACAGTGGGCCAGATCCTCCAGTCAGCGTAAATCTGTAAATCTCTTGCATTTGGTGATTATACTGATTTATACATCCTGAAAGTTATCAGAAGGGTTATCCTGATTTATGCGGTTGTGGTGTCCACAACATTGCCTTTAGTGCAGAGTCCTCAGGGAGAGCTGCTGCCGCAGGAAAGCAGGGCACTGTGAGCTGTGCTGTTCCCTCTGCCAAGGCAGAATATGTTCTTAGCATTACTGGCAAGACTTAGCTCCCTCCTCTCCTCTTCCTAAGCCCATTTTTTGGGGAGCTACTCCTCAGCATGATCCCCCTTGGTGAGCACATAAAAAAAGGGTGGCTTTTGCTAGCTCCAAAGGACAGAAGCAACGCAAAAAATTACATCGCATGCAGCCCTAACTATGCTTGTTTAGAGAAACTGCTTGCATTTATGAAGTCTTTGGTGCGGAAAGCAGGGTTGCAAATGACTGCATCAGAGCGACAGTAAAGGCCATTAATTTCCTGTTATGTTTTCCTGTGTTGGGGGCTTTATTAATTTAATTTTACACTGTCGAACAACAGCGAGCGCTGACACCACCACACTCAGAGGGTTGGTTTTTTTTTCCTCAAGCAGTGCTTTGCCTGACATGCAAATCAACACCACTATCAGGACCGCTACAGACAAGGGAGGGAGCACAGAGCTGGGCTGTCCCCACCAGCCCCATATGCAGTTTCTGGGAGATTCCCGAGATTCCAGTGGAGCACCCTGACACCATGAGAGCTAGGGCTCAGCAGATCTGAATCAGGCCACAGACACCTCTAACGCACAGTCTAGAAAAACATTAACAGCTCTTCAGGCTGCTGGATTCCCTTGGCTTGGTCCCCCCATAACATGCCTTTTTATACTTTTTTTTCTTTCTATTTCCCTTGCTCTAGACTCATCTTCTTTTCCCCTTCCTTTCCACCTTATTTTCCCCTCATACACCTTTTACCTTAACAAGTCAAAGAAGGCTATGCCTGCCCCTGAGCCAGATGCTAGTGAATCACGTTATTGTACGCTCTTCTGAGTCAGCACTAAACCAGTGCTCAAGCAGAGTGTTTTTAGAGCTGCCATTTTTGACATGCCATAAAACAAAAGCTCCAATCACTCAGAGTCATTAAAATTCCCATGGCATTTTTTTGCAAGAGTGCAGACATTAACCTGGCTGTCCTGAACAAAATCCATCCTGAGTGATTACCCACAGCATATCTTAATTCTCCTGTGGTTTCGTTTGGACATGGCACAGCAAAATTTCACTGTTGATGCTCTGTATTGTTCAACATCTGCCATGGTCCACCTGAGAGTCAGCCACATTTCAGTAGTAAATGAGATCTTCAGAATGGGGATGTTAATAAACTATGTATTATATAGGATGGATAATTGCAAAATGCCATGCAGTGAAAGAGCTACAGGCTTGCTGCGATCTGCTTGGACTGTCACCATGCAAACTCTTCTTTTGAATGCTCATTCATATAGTAACTGTAAATTATGAGTTGAGTAATCTGTAATCTTTCTGCATTAACTCATGTAAAGGCCCTTCCTGATACATGGAGGATCCTGTTTTAGTGATATGCCCTCTCTAAACTGTATGTCAGAGATAGGTTCTAAACTGCAAGAGATGATCCCCGTAGCAGAGGAGGGCCAGTCATAGGTAGCAATAAGTTTCACAAACTAAAGAGGGCTGTGAGGAGAAGAACCTTAAGTATCTTTGAGGATTAGGTAATGGAGTATTTTTTTTTTTAATTTGCTGAGATTTAGTAAAGTTGTTCCAAACTGTAGGATAGTTCCTATCTGCTTGCAAGGTCATCTCTTGTGTTCAGGGCCTACCTCATCCCACACTAGATGCCAAAATCCAAAGTAAAAAACCAACAGCTCCTTTGGGAAGCCAAGCATGGAAATGTACCTGTCCTTTATAACAGCCTTTTCTAAAGCATCTAAGAGAGGACTAGAAGGCACTCAAGACTTGATGGACAATACAATATATATATATACATACATACATACAGAGTAACCACCTCATTATGGTCTAATCAGATGCCTACACACTTGGTCTGATGTAGATCCCCTCACTTAAAAGCATAATAACACCTCTGAGCTCCCAAAAAAGGCAGAGACAGTTAGAAGAAGAAATCCTGACCTACTCCACATCCAAATGGGAACAGTGATACCCATGACCTAGCTCCTGTTCTAGCACTGTGCTCCCATGTGTTTTCCTGTAGTTGTTGACCTGTGTAGGAAGAGGACTTCGTACCTTGATCTGATGGGATGTAAGCAGTAGGATGTTTGAATGGATAAAGGAAAAGCCAAGGAAAAATGTGAACCTATGCATTCTTTTTAGGCCCCTTAGCAAAACTCTGACATTTTAAAGGGTGTTAAAATGGATATGAATTGCATTTGACACCTATTCAAAGTGTTTTTTAATTTATCTGATTGATGCATGGAAAAATTGACTTCAAAGAATTATGAAGACAGCAAAGAGACAGACAGACATGTCTGCTGTGTCTCAATAGATAGGTATCTGAAACTGCTTCTTTTAGGCCATCTACTATTAACAGAACTGTCCTCCAGAGCTTAGCCAAACCTCTGCAGTCAACACAAAATGTTGTTGGTTTCAGGTCTTGCTTGGCAGCCACAGAGATAGCTGGAAGAAATCAAATATTCCCTCAAAAGGGTCTTAAAATGTTCACAAGCTGCTTTTTTTTGTAATTCACATTCTTGTGGCAAAATTAATCATGCTGGTTTTTCTCTTTCCTCTGCTCTAGTCACCTCCCTGCCCCTCATCTATCCAGACAGGTTTCTCACTTGGTCAGGCTGTGCCTGGCCTAATCACTTGGTCAGATCTTGTAGCCTCACCCTGGGATCCAGTGAAACAAGGCTGGAGGATCTGATGTTATCACCTAGGGAAGCATAGAGCTCCTGCTTTCCTTCCAAACAGCAGCAGCCCCCATTTTGGGAGGAGGAGGGGTTTGTCTCTGGCCCTGACTGAGAACAAGGTGCTTAGTGTTTTCCTTTAGCACAAGGAGACACCCCTCTATAGGAATGATTTCCACCTATGAATGGCAAGGGATGCTTAAGATTACATTGAGGTAGACTTGGGAGTGCAGACATAGCCAAATTAGGAGCTAATTGGTGCACTGGGGATTAAGTGTTGTGCCCCCTTGGCTGCAGGGATGTGATTCCAAAGGGAGGGAGAGAGAGAAAGGAAGGGAGAGAGCAGGAGCCATCCTCTGCTGACGATGCCTCTCTAAAGGTTGGGATTCCTGAGACCGCTGCTGTCTAGTGCTGTCAAGGTCAGCAGGTTCGGGTTCACTGAACGGTCAGGATGGTTTGAATTACTGGCACTGCCTGCCGATTCCTCCACTGATCGTGATCTGTCTTCCAGCGCTGGCTGCGGGATGCTGCTCCCCAGCCATGTGCTGTGCATGGTGTGGGGCACTGAGGATGTCAGAGAGGCAGATGCTCTTGTTAAGACGATAGGTTTTTAGGAAAATTTAAGGAGCCAAGGCAATGCCAAACAAAGGCACCTACTCCATGTGCTGTGCACGTGGAGACCAGCCTTCCAGAAACATCACTTCTGATCCATTTTTCTTTTACCTGGAGAACTGTCCCCTGCAAGCCTCTGCCTTTGTTAAAATTTAGGAGAATGGCTTAATCAGGGCCTTTCAAACCCTTATGGGGTGAAAAACCTGTGCGTGAAGATTTCAGTCCAATTCTATATAGGCAGAAAGCTTAGTGAGCAAAGACAACCTTGCCAGTCTTTATGTAAACCACACTGCTAGAATATTTTCTCTACAGAGGTAGCTGTGTGACCAGGCTGAAGGGCAGAGGTGCATCTGCAGAGAGCACCAGAAAGTGCTCAGAAACTTGCCTGCCAGTGTGCACTCCAGCAGGCAGGTTTGGAGTCACTGAAAGGAACCTCACCAGTGCATATGGTGAGAAGATGTGTCTGCAGGGGTGTGAGTATGCACAGTTAGGCTGCTAGTGTCACAGATGTGTGACTGGGTGGCATCAACGTGCAGCTGAGTACCTATGTGTGTGTGTGTATGGTACACATGTACTGTCCACGCATCCATAGCAGCAGTGATTGCAGAATTGAACACATGAGAAAGAGCATAGCAGAGAGAACAACAGAAGGGGAACAGAAGAGGACTGGGGGCTATGTGGAAGTAGTGTCCAGCATTTGTCTCTGACAAGAACATTTCCACAGGTGGCACTGACTAGCTGCACTAATGAGAAGTCTGTCCCTCTCAGTCTGTAAGCTAGAGTGCTTATTTTTGCTTATTACTCTGAGGTTTTTGTGTACCTCCATGAGTGAGTCAGCTGCTGGGTGCAGCAGATCCATCTGCCTATAGCTATGCACGCATAGCTTTTTTACTCACACCTCCACATCTACCTACCATTTCTATGTATTTCTACACCTGGAGGAAACCCAAGGTAATGCTGAGAATGGAGCTGCAAGTGGCTGCCCATCGCTGATGCCAACACAAGGCTTCTTGTGCAGCGCCCTCAGTAATCAGCAAGACATGGAAGAGATGAGGGTTAATGTTTTGCAACCTCCTCTGTAAAAGGGAAGCCCTGGTCTTCCCTAAGCTCAGCACAAGTATTCTAAGCAGGTTCTCTGTGTGGCCTAGTCCCTATGCATTAGGAAGTACATTGTGGCTATCATCACCTCTCCTATCTCAGTTCCCTCTTCCAATGTCGAGCAATGGTCTCTGGCAAGAAGGGTCAGGGACAGTGCCCAGTATCGTGCTGATTTACATTAATGAGATACACAGAGTGTAATCCAGCAATGGAGTCAGCTTTACAAAAGGAGGTAATAGCAGGCTGCCATGAACAGAGCAGCTCAGGTAATTGGTTTATCTATCTAGAAGCAGTAGTAGCAATCTCTTCACAGACAGAGTAGCAGTAAAGTCTCTTCCTTAAGGCTATTTCCTTTGTCTTTTCAATTGCTTGCACATCCATGTGAGATAGAGAGAGAGAGGAAGAGAGAGAGAGAGAGCTAGAGAGAGAGAGGGAGAAATGTTAATTTGTGAATTAATGGCTTTTCTCAGCGGAATTGTAAATTCAAATGTCACCTCACAGGGTGACACTATGCTGGGCTGCTGAAGAAGCAATGATAAGATCCCCCCCCCATCCCCATGCCGACATATACCCATGCCCCTCCCCTCCCTGAAAGATAGCTACAGAGTGGAACATGCTACTTTTAATTTGCAATAACACCACAGCAAAGGGATGCAAGAATGACTGCTTTCCGGCCCTCCCTTCCACAACAAGCCAGGCCACATCTTTCCCTTTCCACCTCTACCTCCTTCGACCCCCTCTTCAACCCCTCCCATTTTAAACAGAGTCCAAGACAACACATTATCTCAACTTCCCCCACCCCAAACTAATCAAAGGATGAGCTAAGGGAGGGCTCTTTAGAGCGGATGCCTTTGCAACCCTCTCCTCTCCTGCAATAATCAGGTGAATTAATGACCCTGAAGTTAAAGTGAGCGCTGATACTCAGGCGTTGTGCAGCGTAGGGGAGAAAGCCTTCATTGTTTTCGAGCAGGAGGCGGGCAGCAGCAAGGGAGATTCATGGATGGAGATTGAATATGCAATTTTCTTTCACCTTGCCAAGAGCTGCCTCTGGGCTGTGCCTGGCCTAAATTTTTTTTTCCTCTTGCCATCTCTGCCTTATCCAGCCCTCCCACCTCCCTTCCATTCTTTCCAGAAAATTACCTTCAAAATTGATTTCCACTTTTACAAACAAATATAATGGGAACATGAGGGGGGAAAAAAAATCTTGGGCTGTGATGAATTAGGGCTGTCAGGTGCTTCCAAGTCTCCTTTGTTTTTGTTTTACTGCCTGTTAGGTCCTTTGTTTTTCCAGCAACTGGGAATAGTGCCCCTGTCCACACAGTGCCTATAGTCCGTGGCTACCATCACAGGATGTGTCCATCACCTGATGTCATCACTGTGTTATCCTTTCTCTCCATCACTGTGATGCTAACAGCCACTGCTAATAGACTGCCCCAGCCCTTCACACCAAGACGCAACTGATCTCCTCATGGAGATGCTGCATGTCCCACACTGCTGGTGACCTGGGTCCTACAGCCACTGCACATATCTGTTGAGTTAGCTCACATCTTCTTCACCCTGCTCCTCTTGTTCTCCTTTGCCTTATTCAACTGATTCTTGATGGAATTTTCCAAGCTCTCCTGGTTCTAAGAGATCAAGCCTGGGTCATCAGCTTGCCACCTCGATCCCAGTTGTGTCTCAGTGCCATGTCACCTGGGTTCCATAGCAACATTGCCCTTATGTCCCACTGCCGTGACACTTGACATCAAAACAGTGTCATCTGTATCTCCCACTATCATGGTAGCCTGGTCCACTGCTATGCCAGTCTAGTGTCCCATTGTCATGTCACCAACAACCCTCTTAAAACATCATTTAACTGCACACTGCCACCTATTCCTAATCCCTTTTGCAGTTTATTCTATTATCCACTGTGCTTTATCGTGGGATCCTCCTGGATCCAGGCACTGTGCTCACTCTGACTCCCATACCCTTTTCATCCCTGAACGCAGGCAGAATCAGCGTGCAACTCATCTAGACTGAGTAGGAAGATCCAGAGAGAGACAGTCACCAGCAAAGCTACACAGTCGCCTCTGCGCAAGTGGGCTCGCAGAGCAGGCAGGATGCGGGGAGGAGTTGTAGCTGTCTGACTGACTCCTGCTGACATTTGAGATGCAACAACCCCTCACAGGAATGAGTCAAAAAAGTGGAAGGAGAAGATCTAACCACAAACTAAATACCCATAAAAGCACACATTCACACCACTCGCACAAATGAACTTGAAGTAGAGCTCTACACATAAGACTCACAAAACGTAGCCAGTAACATTTAAATACACAAGAATGGAAACTGGGACACAAGGAGGTACTAATGCAGGTGCATGTCAATTAAATGTAATTTCTGAATAAACAGGTAACTTACAAAAATGTACATACACTAACTAAACACAAACCTCAAACTCAAAGGAATTTCCTTAAATTCACATATACAAAATTAAATCATAAACAAATACAAACTATTTACATAAATAAACAACCTTCACACAGTCAAGAACAACCTATATATATACACACAACATACACACGAATACATAACCCCAGTGCAAATACACATCTGTACAAATTGTATACAGAAGTGCACAGCACTATCAGGCTACATATTCATATCCAGCAACCACAAAGATACAGCAATATTCCAAGTATGTAATAGCACATACACACAGAATATACATACGAAAATACAACATTCACCGATATGCTCCAAATGTGAATACAAATACCTGGCATTCATAGAAATACACAGCACTAATGCTGAGCCATTATGTGCCCAGATATCCATATGATCCACAGTATGCATAGTCCTAGTAGGCAGTATTATACACAGCTTAACATACACATTTTCCAGGTCTCCATAGGCATGCATAAAAATATGGGTCCAGCCTGCCACTCACCCCGGTACATAAGCACAGATAAGAGGAAACCAGTAATCCTAACACAGAAGTACAAAACCCAAACAGTCATGCATTCCTAGAGACACAAATACAGAGACAGACACAAATTCAGCTGAAGCCAGACCAGCTTGTCTTCAGATAGTGCCAAACCCTGTCAATCTAAGGAGCACTGTAAGGTTTAGAAGCAGAGCATTCCATCCAAACTGCTTTCTGTGATGTAAGCTTTTAACTCTCCCTTACCTGAACTCCTGAGTGATGCTTACCCTCCAACCCTCAGGGTATGTGCAGACACACAGAGATATACTGTCTCCCTTTCAGACTGACCTCCAGCTTTGTGGTGCAGCAGCCCACATTTCTGAAAGTGCTGTGCTGTTTATTCATTGCCCTCTCCCTTATCAAGTTTCCCCCTCCTCTTTTTCCACAGAAACTCTCCCTTTTCTGACCATTCTCCTGCAGTTTATTTAGAGAGGTGCAGGATGAGTAGCAGGCACCTTTCTTAGGTCCTCCTAGGAGTCTCAACTGCCAAAGACCCTCAGCGGGAGGGGTGGGTGGTTGCTGAGAATAAACTCCCTTTTTGATTTATGTTTTCATCTAGAATGGAAGGGAGTGTTACCTGTGCTTGTGTGTAAAGACCTAATAATGTGGATATCCCCTGGGATGCTGCTGTTAGCAGTGGCATACCATTGCTGCGAACTTATGGCCACTGGAGACTCAACTGCGCTGCACAAAACAACACAGTCCCAGGGAAACTAGCAGGATGGCACTGACAGAATGTGAAACACTGCAGAGACTGCTCACCCTGTGTGCATAGCCATAAACGGCTGGGTGCATGCCCCACAAGGGTATGTCATGGTTGGAACATGGGGTTAGTACCCAAAGCAACATAACTGCCTGTATCTCCAATGTTGTTAAGACTATTGCTGACCTGCAATAAAGCAATCATATAGAATAATGCAAACACATCAGCTGTGGTGAGAAGAAATCACAGCACAAAACAATGCAGCCACACCACAACAAGTACTGCTGTTGTGTCACCTGCAGGGGAAGAAGCACACTCCAACACAACGGTTTTGGGAGAACAGAAACGCATCTAATATGCCCAGAGATCCAGAGATGAACATACATCAGGTGCCATAATACAGTCAAGTGGAATGACTCACATATACTCTTTGCAACCTATGCATGCAGCATAGGTAAACTAATATATTTCCTGACAGGACAGTTAAGGACTAGACCTCTCTGCACTGGTACAACTACAGCACTGGCAAAGCATCATCCTCCTGCAGATGACGGCGTAAGTACAGTGTATGTCTTGAAACAACCCCAGTATGCTGTGGAACAATATGGTCATACTTCAAGAAAACACAGAATTTCAACATAGCACTGCAGCGATGTACCTATATTGACTTCACTTGCATGGCTTGGTGACAGTCTTGTCAGCTACCACATTACATCAGCTGCAGTAAGAACTATCTGAATTTCAATGACAGTACAACACAGCCTGCAACACGGTACCAACAATTAGCACATTTAAACAACCTTACTGTATGCACTGATGCAGACATACTACCAGAAACAATTCACAGCCGTGCCTGTGAAAAGTGTGATGGGTTGAGTGTGATGGGGCAGCATGGCAAGCAGTGATAATCTCAGCATTAGTGGCACAAACACACAACCTGCAGCGATGCAGTTACAAGACAATAACCACAGCCACACTGTCTGAAAACACATATTGATGCTATGGACAGTGACATAAAGTCACCCAAAATGTCACAACCACATCTTCCAAATAATATTTTTGTTGCTACTCTGAATGACACAAACAGGATCATGCTTGCAGTGTCGCACTCAGCTATGTAACTGCTCAAAAACTCAGACCTTCTTAAATTCATTACACATCTCTCTGCAATACTTCCACCTAAACAATTTAGTTCAAAATTTCTATCAGGACAGTCTATGTCCTGGGGCAGTGTCTAAAAAAACAACTTTCAGGACAGGACTGGAACTGCTGCAGATCTCCCTGCCTCACACTACACCTGAAGGAGGCATTGTTACTTTGCCAGCAGGAAAATGAGATCATGGCCAGGTGGGAAAACCCCAATCACTGTAAAAACCCTGCCCTGCAAGGTCCTCCCATTTGGAATGAGGGAAGAGGAAGCCACCTGTAACAGAAGCAATGATTCTCAGTAGATGATGTCATGGTAATAACAGTTAGAAAACCACGGGTGCAGCAGCAAAGAGAAGTGCCGTGACACTGCCCAGTGGAAATGCCCCTACTGCTAGTAGGCAGCACCCTGTTCTGCACAGCTCAACCCCGTTTTGAAGAGTACAGCAAACCACCTGCACTCATATAGAAAACAGAAAACACCACCAGATCTGCCAAAATGTTGGTGATCATTTATTGTCCTGCACTGACACAGCCCTGAATCGCTTACTGCCATGTAAATCACCCTAATCATCACAATAACAGGTGAAGAAAGGAAAGGAGAAACTTCTGCCTTCTCCAGTTTGCTCCCCCACCTCCTCTGGGGATTCCTTTACCGCAAACAGCCTGAGTATTATTGCCATTTACAGTAGTAATCACCCCGTCCCCTCCTCTTCCACAAACCTACTGCTGGTATTAGCACTGATCATACTAACAAGCCTGTGGGTTTTATTACTACTGATACTAATAATACTGGACACATTACGTCTGCTCCTGCCAATAACAGGCTGCAGATATGATCCCTGCTAATGCTAATAATACTGGGGGATATTATCTCTGCCATTGTCGACACTGCAGATATTATTGCCAGTAATGCTGTCAAATACTACAGATATTGTCAGGGACCAAGATTAATAATGCTGAGATTGTTACGGCACCAGCCTCACTGGAACACAAATCTCAAATGAGAATTTGGGTCTGTAGAGGAAGTCTGTCTGTTGCCTGCTGTGGAAAGAACTGGTTTTAGTAAGAGGAGTCTTGTGAAGATCTCAAAAGTTTCACCCAGATAGAGATGCTGTGGTGTGCAGGGAGGAGTTTAAAATATTGTTTTCATATTATCTAATTGTCTGTCCATCCATGTATCTATCCATCTGTCTGTCTTTCCTTTTCTTCCCATGACTCTCTCTCTTTATGCATTGCTCAAGACTACAGTATGATACTCATTTTTTGTTAGTGCTCTGTGTCACCACAATTCTCATTCTTTTAGCTATCAATCAGGGGGTTAAGGAACAACAAAATTATTTCCATATTATTTTCCCCTTCTATCCTCTGTACTTCTTATTGCTGCCCCTGACTAGCTCCTGCTAGCCTGACAATGACTCTGCTGAGCTCACAGCACAGTACAATATCAGGATCATGAAGAGCCAGGAATTTGTGTCTACTGTGGCAGCCTGATGCCTCAAGACCCAGAGTGGTCTTGGGAAAGTGATTACATGCTTCAGGGCCACTTCTGCCTCTGGAAGAAGGTGGGTGTAAGCGATGGGGAACATCAGAGGGAAATTATGGCAGCACTGGCTGTGTCCATAGGCTGCAAGAAATGGTATACTGCGCCACATATGTGGTGTTAAACATTTTTAGTCTAATTATTTTTAAAAATCATAGCAGACCAATATTCTTCTCTGTCTAACCTGTCACTGAAGTCAGATGTTTCACAATCACTGGTCAGAAACAAAGAAACACAAGGAATGGAGGGCCTTTATCAGGGCAAATGCTGACCATCCTTCCCAGGCTCTCACCTAAGGACACACTGAGTTTTGAGGAATGGCCTGTGATCTGACAGTTCTTTGTTGTGACTAGTAGGCACTCTGAGCTACCTCCCTGCTAGCTCTCTCAGTGCCATAGTCTTCCCAGGACAGCCTTGAGTTGCAATCAGCACACTGGGTATGTTGGGATTTCCCCTCTTCCCACTAACTCCCTGTGAGGGACACACCTGGCTGTCAGCATCCATTGCTGAGCCCACCTCATGCATCTGTCTGGCTCCTTCTGTCCAACACAGGAGTTCTGCTACATCATCTTGACACATAATTATCTTTCCTCTTCTTAATCATCTGTGCTACTGTCTAATGTAGGCACCAGCTGCAGCAAGGAGGACTTGGGGGAGGGGGTGTGCTCAGATAGAGGCTCCTCTGTCTTTCTCCCACCCTGTTCCGCCCAGCCATCACAGAGGTTGCTAACAAGGTTTTCAGAACCAGGGATTCAGGAGCAGCCTGGCCATTTCCCTCTTTCTGCTGAACTTTACTCCTCACAGAGGAATCCTAGCAGCAGAGCCGGTCCAAAAGAGCAGAAAGAAAAAGAGACCAGTGCAGCTTCTTCTGCCTCCTTTAGGGTAGAGCCACCCACAAAATATAGGGAAAGTAGGTGTGTATTGGGAGCTCATAGGGGCTTTCCAGTGCAAGATTAAACCCTGCAGTTAAGAAGTGGCAACAGAACTCCATTGTGAACATCCAACATGAGCATGAAAGAAATTTGTTTTCTTGCCTAGCTTTCCTAATTCCTATCTCAGCTAGGAACAGTCAGAGCCCTAAGAGCTGCAGGGGAGAGGGCATAGGCATGAATGCAGGTCAGTGGCTGTGCAAAACCTGCCTTTGGACCCTTCTAGCCTTAGGACCCAGCCCTGCAAAATGATGCCGTCTTTCAGCATTTAGAGATAGTGTGAGTCCAGATAACTCGACTCTTGGCTAGAGGTGTTCAGCAGCTGGCAGGGTGTCCCATGTGAGGTTTTTTGGGACAGGACCACAGTGTCTCCCTGCAGCAGGTGCCTGAGATGGCTAAATGAAGGCTGCTCTTCTCTAAGGCATTTGCAGCTGTGTTATGTAACTGCCATCCAAAACTCTGACAGATAAAAAGACGAACAAGGCCTCCAGAATTGGTAGCTTTTTGTCTCCTAGGCTCCTGGTCAAGAGCAAGGAGTTGTAGAGTGTTGCTTGCCCCTTATATGTGGTATAAATTAAGGACAGACATAGAGAGTTTTTCTTACTGTCAATATATCATTGTGAATTGTCACAGTCTTAGATGGCTGATAGGTTGTTTCTGTGTTTAATTGTACTACTCAAAAAAAGCCCAGGTTCTGAGGCTGGAAGTGACTATGTGGTTGCATCTAAAGTGAAGTGATCTTTCCAGGTATTTTGGAGAGAATAGCTGCTGAAGCTGATGCTTCATTTCAAAATGAGTTGTGGGGGCACCATGTTGAGACCTGGTGATCATCACACTAGACTGTATGAGCACAGGCATTCACAAAATCCCCAAATAACAGCCAAGAGATTTGCACAGCTATTAGAGAAACTTGTCACTCAGTCTGAAATGTCACCATTTCCTGTATATGTAATGATGTGAAATGCTGGAGGAGTTCGCAATGTTTGCAGTCTTATTCCTGACATTTTTTGACTTTGAGGCATTGACTCAGCCCTTCCATTGATACACTTTTCTCTTAGCTGGGCCCTACTGCCATCTAGCTGGGAAATGGATCTTCCTCTGGGGCCTGATCCAATTTTCAATGACACCAGCAAAACTCTTCCCAATTCCTTTAATAAAAGCTGGATTGGGTCCTTGTATCTAGTTTTACTTTGACTGCCTTTTTTGCCTTGGATTATTGTGGGGTTTGGATCAAAAACTTACAGATATGAACCTCACAAGAACCAATGCTGAAAAAATTACATGCAAGACCTCAAAACGCAGTATCTCTCTCAGGAGAACTTTCTCTTCACATATCACAGAGAACCCTCATGTTCTTGTGCACCAATCAGCATTGGGGTTAGAGCACGTGCAACACACTGAGCCACCCTTGCTACTAAGAGGTTTCCCCCATGCAACAGGCAACAGTGGAAAACAATATACTGAAGGCAAGGCTGAGCTGAGCAAACTGGTCAGGCACTACTCTTAGAAAACCCCACCTTCTGGCCCTGAATTTTTGAATGCATCAAATTAAAAGAACAAGATTTAAGAAAAAAAGTTTATAAAGTCACCAAAAGCACAAAGACCTTACCCACGCCTCCTGACTCAGTCTATCTAGACCTGAGGCTCCAGTTTTTGGCTCATTTCAGGATTCACTTTGCCCTGAGTCCCTCCCAGCAGATAGGAAAGAAAAGGAGGTAGTTTAATCCTAATTCCCTAGACCCTAGCAAAAGTCTTCAATAACAACCTTAGGGCCACAGTACTCAGAAGACCTCCTGTTCTGCTTTCAGACTGTTGCAAGCACGGCAGTGTTGCTGTGGTGAATGCTACACTTTGAAACCTGGGCCCTTTTAAGATCACTGGCTGATGTAGCTCATGGCACATCACAGGGCAGGAACTTGTTAGCAAGGGGAATGAAAGGTAACTCCCACATTGCTGGTGCTTCTGTGAGATGACATTTTGTCTGAAAATGAGTGAGTCGGGGAAACCATGTTTACCCGCAGTTCAGAGTCCGGGCACCTGCTGGTACCTGGGGAGTTCAGTTCCAGCCGTTTCCAGCAGTGAA
The DNA here is from genome assembly GCA_013399135.1 of Heliornis fulica. Lineage (NCBI taxonomy): Eukaryota > Metazoa > Chordata > Aves > Gruiformes > Heliornithidae > Heliornis > Heliornis fulica. Next base: position 431,830 of record VXBZ01006979.1, on the reverse strand, counting down.
TGAACTTGGGATCAGCTCCAGCAATGGAGACGGCTCTCTGCCTGCTGAGCAGATGTCTGGAGACGCAGCCTGTCATGAAAGGGCCTCAGAAGAAGAGCATTCCAAGCCAGCAGGGCAGTGGCGGGGAACTGGTCTCTGTTGCTAAAACTGATCTAGCCCCTGGAGCAGCTGCAAACCTTGGCCTGAAACTGGAGCCTGTACATGGGGACAAAGAATATAAAAGGGAGGATGAGCTTCTCCCCTCCCCCTACCTTCATCACGTTTCCTCTTCTCGCCATTCGACCGAGGAATCCCCAGGATCCCGTTAATGGAGTAAGAGCCCACTGGATCATTGGAGGCACTGGAGACAGGAGGGGATGCTGTGCTGGGCACTGGACAGAAGGAAAAGGGAAAAAGGGCCATGAGGAGAGCAGCACAGCACTCAGTGTTCCCTCATCTGAAAGTTATGCATGCCACCAGTCTCACAGGAAAGCCTGAGCACTGAGCAGACTCATCTTTACCAGTCCATTCCTACACCATAGCTCCACAGCCTTCTAGTACAGGGCCATTAATAACAACCAAGTGTATTCCATCAAAAAGCTACACCTTGTTATATCCCAGTTCAAACTGGACTTCCCAGCACACGTCATGATAACCAAATGTAATGCTGCCTAGGTCATGTTATCTTCTGACCTCCTAATCGATCCATATTTTGCCAGATCATTTCCTCTCAGCACACTTCCACCAGTAGTGCACACATTCTGTTTTAGCAAGACCAGCCTCTTAGGTGGCCACCCAAAACACTCACTGAAAAATTACCTTCTTAGCATAACTTAGATGCACTTCAGCATTGGGCCAATAAATTTAATTCCCTACTAGAACAAAACATGGGTTGGTGATACTCCAACCCAGATTAATAAAAATCTAGTGTCTTCCTTTTGCACTGACCAGTGTCAATAAGTGGACTCCTCCTGCCACTCAGGCCTGTCCAAGATTGCTCACGAGTTACCAGTGTAACAGAAAAAAACGGTCATCTAGATTAGAAATGATCATTTCATGATAATCGGGGCTTTAGTGTATCCAACAAGCATAGCTATGCATCCAGCAGACATGTCCATTATATCTCAGCATGTCCCAGCAATGGGGAGAATATCCCAGTTCTCTCATAGGCCACTACCCATCATGCATTTCATAAAGTGCTGACCTGAAGCAATCAGTACCTCTGATGCAGGCCTTCCAGGATGGAGTAGAACCTGTCAACACTATCCGATGTAGTCCCACACTTCCAGTACATCCCAGAGCAGTGAAAGACTCCAGTAGCAGCACTCACAATCACAACGCCAGCTTAGCCAGCGCATTCCATAAATATTGTACTTCTTTTCCAAGAAGGAATAAAATCTGCTAACTCCATCTGTTGTGGTCAGTGATTCCCAGTCCAGTGAGCAAGTCCAGACTGAAAGGGCATCCAGAAATGCTCTTCCATACTGGCCTGTTAATTCCATTGCGCTCCTGAGCATGGTTTGTGCACAGGATTATACCTGCCAGCTCTGTAGACCAGCACTTTCCAATAAATCTTTGTATAGCAGCTGATTCCCAGTAACCAACAACACCCAAGACAATGTCTCAGGACACGAACAAGCCACTGTATTTCACAATATCACAGAATACTGTATGCTTTTCCCTGCTCTGAATTGTTATTGGATAAAGCTATGCTAGCAACAGCAGACATGGAGCCCACAGAGACTTCGTGCAAAGTACCTCATTGCACATCTAGCACAGTACCTTTAAACACAACCGACCAGGTCACTTTATTACAGCCTCCTTCTGCTCACCTCAATAAACCCTTTTCCCCCAGCAGAAAACACATTTTCCCAGTGATATACACCCATAGGATACCAGACTGTGGCACTAGAACAATGAAGAACTCAGTTATGAACCATCAGGAATATCTTTACCCTGGTCTGTGTATTACTAGCACTGAGAAATGGCCCAGTTCCAGCAAAGGGAGAGAAGAGAAATTGGGAGAAAGATGAAAAAAGTCAGAGTAAGAAGGAGACAAAGAGGTGAAGACTGGTGCTTAGACAGGATAGCGGTAAATACTTTTCTCTAGGGAGGCAATGGAGAGAGTGTGAACGTGAAATGGATGTTAAGGCAAAATCACTTTGGGCAAAACCCACGTTTTTCTGCCATGATTCCCTTCTCTGCAATGCAACGAGGGAAATGAAAAACAGAAACCTCTGATTTCCGTTGAGGCTTCTCTCCCCCCACCCCCTCCCCCCTTTTGCTGTGCCTAGCATCTGCTTGTCAGATTTTGTTCCCTCAACTAAGCTTCATCCCAATTTCCACTTGTCCTGTCACCACTCCTCATGCCAGTCTTCTTACCGATAGTATGTCCTGGTGCAGTCACACCTGTCCCACTCCCATCTGGCGTTGGGTGAAAAGGCTGCTGAACTTTGGTTCTGATGATCCTGGAAAAAAAGAAAAATATGTTCAGAACTCAACTGCAATTTCTTTGTGCTTTTGCATACCCCCGGCCCAGCTGAAACCTCTTCTGTGTTCTGGGTGCAGCAGAGTGGCTTAATTTGCCTTCTTGTGATCCTGATTAGATCCTGATTCTACTGGTTTAAATGGTCCAGTTCCCAAAGAACTGGTCTTGCTCTCTTCCGTCATCTTCTCCCCCAACATAGGTATTCCCTGCATAACTGTGGTGCTCAATGAATGAGCTAGCATCTCCTGCATGTTAACAACTGCATTGTCATCTATGATCTGATTTGCCAGCATGATCACAAGGAAGTCTTTGCAGCTAACAGAGCCACTTCTGGATTTACAGATGGTGTGGGTTTAATTTGGTTGTATACCTAAAAATATCTTTATAGCATCAAACTGAATGCTTTGAACTGATGGAAGGCTTGCTCAAAGACCTTACCCTTTGTAAATGAGAAGGTAGAAGGCACCTGTAGGAAGTGCTGATGTTATATAGATTACCAGAAGAAAAAAGTTTCAGCAAAGGCAGCAAAAATTGGTATTTATCAGGACATGAATGACTACAGCATGGGAATGTAAAACGATGTCTCAATGAATGCCACAAAGCTCATATGCAGCCCAGAATGAAAATAAACTGAACCGTAATTGTCAGTGCTCCGTTTCTTGTTACATGAAGTCTTTCACCTCTAGGTCACTGGTTTAAATCCAGCTGAGGTCAGCAGTGAAAGAAAATCACTATCACCTAGTACCTGCCTGGCAGGGTCCCTGCCTACTGGCAGATGTTGGGTATCTGTGACTCAGGAACAACTGCCTCTCTGAGGAATTTGGCAAATAAGCCTTGACCTGGGGAGTCCATGGAGACCAAATTCCTTTCTGAGATTAAAATGAGCCACTACAGTTAGGGTGAAGACTGCAGATGATCTTCAACCTGAGTTTCTGAAACTCTCAACCCTGCATTCTATTAACTTCTTCCCAAAAATGTCTCCAGGAAGTGAAAGGAAATAGCACATTCACCCTTCCCACCTGAGAGCTCCCCTTAAAGAATTGTTCTAAGGAATAAGTAAGGAATAAGTAAGCAAATGTATGGCTAGCGAGAGGTATGGCATGGTTAGAGATAGGCTGGGATGTTGAGAGGCCATTTTTGAAAAATCACAACTCCTGACAGTAAAACTTTCCTTGGAAAAGAAAAGTATTTTGGAGTGTATCACCTCAGCACATTAGGAGACTCTGATACATACACATGAAGCCTGGGCAGTAGCTGGAGGGGCAGAAAGGCTGTCTGGAAGATAGTTGGAGACAGGGAAGATGGAGGTTCTAGGTGGGGATGGGTCAGTGGTACCAGGGACCCTGATCTGTAGCTGCTGAGGACCATTACAGAAGGTGTCTGAGGGCATCAGGGCCAGATTCTGAGGCCATGCTGCTTTGCACTAGCTGAGAAGTTGATCTGAGAAGTCTGTGCTAGGGCAAATAATACAACTTTTTTCTTCTTTCCTGTTTTTTTCTTTTCTCTCACAGTCTCCCTAAAACCCCTGAAGTGCCACTCTGGTTGTGTGAGTTTATTGATTTCCCCCAGCCCAGAGAAACAGAAAGAGGGGATGGGGTGCAGGCAAAGGGATGGAAATAGAAAGCTATAAATTATTTGTGACAGGAAAGCAATAGTGCCAGAGTGCTGAGCACAAGTCCCGTGTCACTATTAGATTCCTTTTAGCCTGATGACACTGTAAAAGAGGTTAAGTGTCTGATGGAATCGTACACCTTGGGGGCAGGGGCAGTCCAGGAGCAGAACAAGCCACAGAGAGCGGGTATATCAATTCTCCAGGCCAATAATATTCCCCTCATTGATCGCAACACAAAGTTCAAAAATCTCATTATAGCCAGGCAGACCTGGAACTTTTTAAAAATCAATAGAGTGATATAATGTATGTATACTTTGTATAAATGTATCTATCCATCCATCCATCTGTCTATCCAAAATCTGCCTGAGGGTGTCTAAGTTAACCTACACATTATACTGTGTTATGTTCTATTGTAGTGTAGCATAGTGAATGGGTTAGAAGATTTCCCCTGCAGCCTTAGATGACATATTATAAAACGTCCTGTTAGCACTGAGGTGACATCAGACTCTTCCATTCATACTGAAATATGACATCAAAATCATGTGTACTGGGAGGTGGCATCAGACAGCTCAGCTTCTACTGAGGGAGCCATAAGATGAGTTTAAGTATGCTGAGAGGGCTGATTAGGCTGTGCTGAATCATACTGCATAAAAATTGCAAAGTTCCAGAAAGCCATTTAGAGTAAAAAACAGCCTGTGAAACGATGCTGGTATAAAAATTCCTGTCCATAATGCTTCGAAACCCCAGGCAGGGGACAAAGAGGAAGGTTCAATTTCCTTCCCTGTTCAGTTTGTGGTCTCTTGGCTGAGAACACCAGTTAGTGCCAGTTGTGACTGTGTTTACTGAGATGTGTCCATTAGGCACTAGAATGAGACTCACCAGCTCATTTCACCAAGTAGCCGTCAGCTGGTAATGATTTTCGGTCACTACCAACCAGGGCCAGATTTCAGCCAGTGACCCAGAGGTGAAAGGCTTTGTTCAAAAATGTTCCCGTCCTAAGAATGAAACTGGTTTTATGTCAAGAGAAAGTATCTGGAAAGACTGAGCAAAGGGGAGCCATTCTTGTTGTGCAACCTCCAGGGGCCTGGGTCAAAGAATTCTTGGCATCCAGAGCACAGAAAATCTAATGAAGTCTCAGGTAGAAGGCACTTTCTGTGGCTAAAAGAGGATGCAGGCCATGAAGGCTGGTTTTCCCCAGCACTGCTCCTTTGCCCTACAGTCACAACCAAACTCTAGTGTTGTAAGGGAAGAGGAGAAATTTCAGGACCCTAATGCTCCATGCAGAACACAGCCGTGCATCCCTCAGGTCAATTCATTTAGGGACAGTGGTGAACAGCAGGATAGCTAGGCATCACTGCCACTGCTTTAAGGGGCTTCAAGTGAGTCTGTCCTACATGAGGTCACCTAATGAAAGAGCAGATGAAAGATGGACAGAGCTGACCTAGTCCTGTAGCAACAGATGCAGCATAATAATGCTGCCATTAAACTTCAGGATTGCCGAAAGCTTCTCACACTTGCCAGAGACTGAAATACGCACTAAGCCAGTTCTGCTGCCTCAATCCTAGGATTTCCAGATCACTGCTGTGTAAGAGGGAGCAAAACCATGATCACCTCTTGCTGCCTTCAATGGCTTGTTCTTGCTTCTAGACACTGGAGAAAGACAAGCCTTTTTTCAGAATACTTCCTCCCTTCCCAAAAGCAGAAGGGACACAGATCTTGGCACACCAGTCAGCAGTGTTGATTTCTTGAATAAAATGCCAATATTTTCAAATAACAAATATTCAAAAAGCCTTGCTTTTCTCCAGAGAAAACCATCGCTTTAAACTGAACTCAGCCCTCCACTAATTCCATCACAGTCAGTGATTCCAATAACAGCATTTGTGTTTAATTAGGGGCATAAACTGGTACATACTGTAAAGGCCCATTTTTCATTTTCTAGTAGGAGATTTTTGCACAAGTTGTCTCCTTTAAGTTTTGGGTAATATACACAGATTTAATACATAACCTTCTGAAGTTTCAGCAACAGAACATTTATAGATCTTTGATTGCAGTAAAGCAACTGAATTTTATTTCACAATCTGAATTTAATATGCGATATTATCTTAAGTAATGGCATATAATGTCATTACAGTACATAGTGTCATATTGTGAATTATAAAACCATTCCTGGAATTCATGAGTTGACACAGTTGGCTTGAGGTAACTCTTGCTTGAGTTAATACTGCATACTGTTTCCCCTGAAACCAACTGCCTGCTTCCAAAATGCCTTTGACTTATTTAAATGTTCAGCATTAGATCATGCATTCCCAATGTTTGATTTCTATTTCATTATTTTCAGCAGTTTTAATGCAATTCCTTTTGCTGATTCTGTATACAGATGGACAGACAAAAATCATCTCTCCTAGTAAGACAGTTGTAACAAGCTCTAATCAAATTTGGTCAAGAATGTAGAAGGAAATAATAGAAGTTAATATTAGCTGAGCCACAGTCCTATCTCAGAAGCATAACTTTCATTCATTGTAAATAAGCAAGTAAAAAATAACTTCTAAACCTGTCCAGAAATTGTTTGCTAAAGAATGACAGATCATAGGAAACATCCCTCACTTCTCTGACATTTCTATCCAGACTCTCTTATAGCTTGACATACTCCATGGTTTCTCCTCTCTTACTATTGCTGGCAGAGTCTTTAGACAGTATCTCAAATACAAAATCATTCTAGCGCGATCAGAGGGTGATGAGGTAGGACTGAATCATCTGGAGTCCCAATCTAGCTATTCTTTTAGTCCTGGAAGAACAGAGTGAAGTTGGACTAAGGGAAAGGGTGGTGTGTCCTGCTGCTCCAAGGAGACCCTGACAGATTTCAGAAAGCAGTTCGTATGCCCACTTGGATCATACTCCTTTGTCATGGATTATTTTTCAGAGTGGAAGGATACACTCAGCAGAGCACCAAACTCCTTGTAATTGTTTTGGAGTATTTGTATTTTAAATGCTCCATATTAGAAGCACATTATAAGACCCCAGGGTGTGCATTACTGGGCAATTAAAGCGGTTCTTGGAAGGCTAGCACTGTGAAGCCTCAGCCTTTTCTCTGCAGTGCGTCCAAGGGCGGCCGTGATGGCCAAGGAACACACACCCTGCTGTGCTGCGCTGCTTAATTAGCACAGAGCTGCGCTGCCGTGGCACGGGCCACGCTGGCGGTGCAGACAAGGCAGTCTGGGGGGACTTGGTGAGGGCTAAGTGAGACAGCGATGCCTTCCCTGCATCAGACTGCTTCCTGCACAAGGGCTCGTTACCATCCCAGTGATGCTGGCATCAAAGCATTCCTGAGGAAAAGAGGAAGAATATGGGATGGGAAGAGGCAGCTGTGGACTCCTTGGTGACAGCCCCCATGGAACTAACAGTATCCCACCTGCAGATTGGTGCTGCACAGGCAGAGAGAGCTTTGCATGGGGCTTTGGCTCTCATAGGAGTGAGTCTTATGTATCTGTGCATGGGTCGAGACACAGCTGAATTCACAGTTAAGCAAAAGAAAGTCTTGTTTGCACAACGATCAGAATGCATATCAAGTCTCATGGCATGGTGAGGAGAAAGAACCAAGGGATTTGGGGCGTGGAGGAAGGGAAATAGAAAGTCAGATAGTTAGAGCCTAATCCGACTTAGGGAAAGGGCTTCAGTTCCTTGCTCTGCCATGAACCCTCTCAAGACTTTGGACAAATGGCATTTCTCTCTGTGCTCTTTTTCCTGCCTGAAGTGTGAAGATAGGAGCATTGCCGTGCCACCTGGGGCACAGTGAGGACAGCTGGAAGAAGGAGTGAGAAGCTCAGACTCTCTAATAACAGGGGCCAAGTAAGTGCTTCAGCGAGCTGTAGCACAGTATTGGCTTCGTTCCCCTGCTTGAAGCAGAAGTGCAATGTACCCTGCTGACAGTGGCTGTACGGGAAGGGAAGGGATGTAGGCGAAGGCAACAGGAGATGTGTTTCAGGTGCACAGGCTTTGTGGTCATATTTGAATTTGCGGTACAAGATATAGTTGGGAAGATCAGAGCTGCAGTTGCCCCCCAAAAGCCACAACATCATTTCCACTGCTGGGCTTGGAAACAAACAGTACCTTCTCCTGCTGCTCTCAAAATCTACTGCAACACTTGCAACCCTCAGAACAACAGCTGACATTGGCAGGAGCAGAAGACTCAGCTTCCTTGCTAGCTGGCCTGAGGCTCCAGCACTCCCTGCCAAAACAGCAGAATGCCTTCAAACCCTGCCATATTCAGGGGCCACAAGCAATATTCACACTCAAACACAAACTCTCTCCTGTCATGAAAATTACATTTCCTTCTCCCTACCTTTTGGAAAGGGAGAGAGAAGTGTGCTCATGTACTACATTAGTATATAAGCACAAGTATGACAGGATGTATAGATGTATAGATGTATAGATGTATAGATGTATAGATGTATAGATAGATAGATAGATAGATAGATAGATAGATAGATAGATAGATAGATAGATGCCTGAAGAGGGATTTCCCGAAAGTTCCAAATAGATGAGAGATTGAAATGGAGATGCCTTTTATATCTCAGAACACAATTCCAGCACTCCCTGTGAAGATTTGACTCCCTATCAGCTCTTAATCTGTGTAGGTCCATCTACTTCCCTGAAGCCACACTCATATCATGCCAAATATGTGGGCAAAAGAAGTGCCACTTTGCTCTAGGTTAAACTGCTCACCCCAAATGCAGAATAAAGTCTGATTCTGCCCTTTCCTCTCACTGCATTTCTTGCCTGCACTCTGAGGAGAGGCAGAATTCACAGCAGCAGTTTTACTATCTGAAGGGCTTAGAGAGGAGCTAGGATTTTTTTTGTTGTTTTAAATCAGTGACCCATGATGACACCATATGGTTTTATTTCATTTAATTTGAGCAGAGCATTAACGTTCAGCTTCTATCTCTCTGCCCATTCTAGTTCCGCTGTGCTACATGGTACAGGTTCAGATGTAAGGAAGACGCATAGAAGGAAAAAAGGTGAAGATGCCTGCCTCCTGGGAGGGGGCAGATTTGCCAGGCAGGGGTTTGGCCTGCCAGTTCATTCTGATGAGCAGTAACACACAGCTTCATGCCACTGGTACTGGTGGGGTTGACAGCAATCAGCCCCATCTGTATAGGTTGCCGAGCCTGACCTCCCAGAATAAATAGCTATGTTAGGCTTTAAGAAACATTTTTCCATTCATCCAAGTGGATTTGTGCTAGGGTGCAAAATCCACCTGGGAAACAGAAGGTGTGTTTGAATGGTTGCTGTGTTCTACAAAGTGATGGCTACAGAGCCATCAGGATCCGGGCTGCCTGGCTTAAACCTGCCTAAAGTATATCTACATGAGCTGCAGTCAAGCAGTGACTGCAGCAAAGAAATGTCCTCAGGCAGGTGTTTCTAGTTTTATTACAGTCAGTTCACGTTTGGAAGGCTTTCTCTGCAGTCAGGAAAGCCAGAAATTCATTAAAATCCAAACATCTAGAAGATGTCATACAGTTTACAAACTATTGGAATCAAACTTGACCCTTGGTGTAGATGTTTGTTTGACATCCTGAGTTTCAGGTGAATTATGGAAATCTTAATGGACAAAAAGGGCTCTGCAGGGCTTGGGCATAGAAACACAGGCCTGGGAGAAACCACCTGGGTCATCAAGTCCAAATTCTGGTATCACAGGCATCGACAGAGAAGAAGTTCAACTCAGGGCACCTAAAAGAATATCCACTCCTGCAGTTACAGACCTACCACTCCCCCTCAACAAAATCAAAATCTCTACACCAAAAGACAAAAGTCTTCAAAAACAACAAGCCAGGGTAAGAAAGCAGGAGAGAAGCATTGCCAGTGTCTAGGTACCCTTCACTAGCAAGAGATTTCTGCCATGAAGATGTCCAGAAATTTTTCAGCTCTTAGGAATTAATGATTTTCTCAGAGTACTCCTACGTTGCAATGACCAGGGTTGAAAGTGACATCTTCTGTTATCTACGGGCTGGCCAGCTTGGGTCGTTGCTACAGCAGCATGGAGCTGGCATAGCTGCCAACACACTGGTGATTGCCATGCAGCATGGACCGGAGCTGTCAGAGCAGCGGCTGTGCCAGCAAGTGAGTTAAGAAGACGTACAGAAACACATAGGCTTGCCAAGGTTAAATATCTTAATCTGGAGCATGGGAACTTTTAATTGAAAGCTTTGCTTTGAGCTCATTTCCAGTTATTAAAATTCAGGAGTCTGTGTTGAATTCCTTGTGGACATTCATTTTGATTAACAGTAGACATGTGTGTACTAGGAAAGGAGTCTTGAACTGGGAGGAATCAGATAAATGTAGATAACATTCTCAACTCTCTTGCAAGTTATGCCATACCTGGTATTTTGTGCAAAACCTCAGATCTTGAAGATAATCAATTATTTCAGCTTTCATTTAATACCAGGGTATTTCTGGCTTTCATGGCTGCAAAGACCAGGTGAAGGTGGGACCTGGCTGCCTCCCAAGAGGCCAGAACTGGAGGCGAAGGAAAAGAACCCAAGTGTATTCTTATCTACAGCCTTGTGAATTTTATGCCAGTCTCTTCATGTCAGAGGGTATTTGCTCAGGAGTTCTTAACTTTTGGGCTTGGCAGCATTGTGTATTATTAGCTGTGTGTTATCTCTGTATCCTGCAGAGTGCTCCACTGTAGTATGTGCTCGCATGGGTTGGCTAAGTAAAAGATTCCCTGTACAGGGTGTCATAGTGTGTGACTCGCTTATGTTTGTCAGAACTGGTGAAAATTTCATAGTGGACCCCTTACCAGTAAAAGATGTTTGCTCAAAATCAAAACAAAACCAGTGCTGGGAATATGTCCATTTTTATCTAATGTTATTTTTACCTTGGGTTTTAAAGAAATGAATAAAATTGTGAGAAGACTTTAAGCCTTATCAGAATGGGATTAATTTTTCTCCCTTTAAAATGACCTTTTTTAAGGTGAATGAGAGACTGTCTAAAAATAATTAAAATTAGGATAATTTAGTTATTTATTCCTTGTTTTATCATGCCATCCAAGACAGTCAGGCATGGGCAAGCGCTTCAGGGTGCAGGTGCTCCCAGCATAAACCTGGTGCCCATCTCTGTAGAAAATAGTCTGGTTTTCATATATATAGAACAAAGACATCTTTTTAAAATGAAAAGACAAATCTGTAGCCAGTCTGCTTGGTTCCTGTAAGTCACTATTGGGCCTAATGTTTAGAGAATTCAAGCTATATGTTTGCTTATCTATCTAGGTTGTGTTTCCAAATGCACTTGCATTTCTCTCTGTATATGTTCTAATTTACCACACAATGTATGCACTTGCTCATCTTTGCCTATAGGTCTGCATTTATAGCTGTGGCTATATAGAGTTATATGTTTGGGTTGCATACTATTTATTCAGACCCCATGAAGAATTAATAAACATTTATTCAACCATTACAGAATAGTAATGTCGTAGAATCATTCTATGATTCTATGGTACAGTTTTTAACAGAGCTTAATGGGGAAATAAGCGTATCAGATCTGCGGCTTGTAACCTTCACCAGCTAGCTATATAGATATTTTTGTACAGCGCCAAGCACAGTTATTACAAATACAAAGTCAAAACCTAGAACTCATCTGTAAAAGGGCTATAGTGTCCATGGTTTAATAATATCTAACATGTCTGAATACTGATACATAAGCAATGTGGAACTTTGTTGTACCGTAAGGCCTCTGTCTGTCTGTACGTTTGCATAGTTGTGTAAGTTTGTGAGTGCAGATCCGCTCTATTTATAAATCACATGTCTGGCATCCATCCGATTGACTGCAGAGCTATGGGCTTCTGTGGGCCTCCAGCAACCCATTTTTTCCATACTTTTCTGCTGCAATCGCGATGGCTAATGAAGTACATTGGACTTCTGGGTCCCCTTTTCCTGGCCCCTGTATAAATACAGTCTCTGTCCATAGGAGATAGCAGTCTAAGGGTTTACCTACATACTGGCTGTGCAAAATAACTAATTTGACTTAACTGAATGTGTGAAATTAAAGTGGTCTAGTTAAACTACATTACACCTCTGACTCCCTTGTTTAGAATTAAGGCAGCTTTAATTTAGTTTAGCTTAATTCACTTTGGAAATGAAGTAAACTAAATTCAATTTAGGACACTCAAATTTTGAATGAGCATCCGAACAATGTTTTAATGCCTTTAACCAATGCGCTTGTAAAGTTAATTCAGATTAATTTTCTCATTTACCCCTGTGTAAACAAGGCTGTTGCCTATTCCCTGTCAATGAAACCATCTCAGCTGAGACTCCTTCAACAATTCCAAATTGACAACCTCCCAAGAGCAGCAGTTTAAATGATCCTCCCACATGCAGAAGTGTTTCTTCATCTCAATATCCCCATGGAGGCAACTTCTCTCCCAGTGAGCTTTAGCAGTGTCTAAGAGTGATTTGGCCAGAGCTTGACACAATGAGACAGGCACTAGTTTGGGCAAACATAGAAGAGGTGCAGTGATTGACGCTATCTGAAGACCTAAGTTATAAATATTCAATTATTCCGGTATTAATGTAGACTTTTGCAGGAGAATACTGTATTGCAAATTATATTATTTCTGAAAATCACAGTATGCTAGAGAATTTTAGTGATACTGTCCAGTTCCATTATTTCAAAATATGGTCCCCTTAGTCTGAATTAAGTACTTGTTCACCTAATGAATCCAAGTACCTCCAGCTGTAAATTAACATGTATTTCATTTTCTGATCTAACTTAGATCAGACAAGATCAGATGCAATCAGATTTCATAGATAATGGAGTACAGAGGAACACAGTTGATGGTATTTAAAAAAAACTATACTACCTTTACATTTTTTCTTTAATACATTGTAGTCTAAGAGGACAGAAGGTAGCATAAGATAGTCCAAAGACTCTATCTTGTCCTTTTTAAAGGGCGGTTGCAAAATCAATCACAAACAATCTTAGAAATAACACAGAAGCATATTTTTAATGCAAAATTATTAATCTTTTTTAAAGCATCAGTATGGAAATTTCAACATTTTCATTACCTTGCTTAATTTTAAAACCACACTCTTTATTTGGTCAAAAGACACCACAGGAGACAAATGTTGTCAAATGTTATTTTTATCACAATGCAAAAAAGCCCTTTAAAATATTGCCTTTTGGAAAATCTCGACTCAGAAAAAGCACCTGCCCTAAATCTTTGCTAAAAAGTCAAACAAACAAAAAACCCTAATAAAGCAATGACAGCCCACCTATATCCCAAGCCATCAGGTACTGTTTGGTTAGATGGTTAGACAGTATTTCTGTGTGTTTAGTTTTTATGGAGGTAGAGCTAACGAATTAATGTTGTCTGATGGATACTATTCTTTGAAGGGTAGAAACCTACCATAGTTTAGTGAAACAGTTACCAGTATAGCATAATGAGGAGACAGGCCTATACATTAATATGCTTGTGCTGAATGTCTTTGAGTTTGTGGGCATCCATGTATATGCAGCTAACTAAAAGGATACCACCATAAGTAAATCTAGGTGTGTAGCAACACATTGGTTTATGTGACTTTTTTTGGTGTGGGTATACGGCTGTACGAGGCTATATGGATGTATTGGCATGTGCATGTAAGTGCTTGTGCATTTGCACGCATATTCATTTGCATGAATGTCTCTGCAGGTATGTTTCTACTTGTATGTGATTTGGCTGTGGTGCTTTTGGAATATCAATGAGCTCACGAAAAGCATGTGTGTATTTGTATCTGTGCATTCATCTGCCTGCAAACGGATGGGCTTGTGTGGTGTCTATGGATGTATTTCTTCTTGTGTGGGTGTGTCCCTCCTGTGAGATGGACACCTTCATGCACCAATCTCAGTAGTGTCTGTGTGTGCTTTCATTCCCAGGAAAGACAGTGTCCTTCTGCAGCAAAAAAAAACTATGGGAGCATCAGGAGTCCTGGATCCTGATCCAGCAACCCTGACTATGGGCTCTCTGACTGAGCAAGCTATTTTAAATCTCTCTGTGCCTCAGTTTCCTCTCCCATCCTTTTTTATGTTTTACAAAGACTGTGGACATAGACTGTCTCCTACCATTACAGGCATATGTAGTGCCATATGTGCTGGGCTCTGTCTAGCTCAATCAAGACCCTGGGTCCGCAGAGGATCTTCTGACACTATTACAGTAATATTAATCTCTGCACATACCTGTCTTTGTGTGTCGGTGTTTGAGTGTACATCTGTGTGTTTGTGGCTGGCTATTTGTAGTTTTGTTGAAGAGTGTATCTCCTGCCCCAAACTCCCCGCCCCTGCCGTGTACGTACAGAGCAGGGGAAAGTGGAAAGGAAGGAGTTATTAAATGCCAAGCGGATATGCAATAAATCCCATTGATTTTACAAACTCCAACTTGTATCCAGTCCCTTTCCATTCTTTAACCTGGGGGCATTGCAACAAAATCCTATTTTAAATACCTTTTCTTTCCCTTCCCCCACTCCCCCTCCTCCCACTCCCCAAAAAAGTGTCAATATTTTATTTGGATTTTTAACTTCGCTCCATAACAGTTGTTTGACCTCCTGACTCATGTGAGTCACATAAATTCTGGGACTTTATTCAGGAGCCATGTTCCTGCTATTGAATAAGCAATTTGGGAGGGTGAATTAATGACTTGTGCTGTTGCTGGAAAGTCCCTGAAGAAATATTAAAATTGCTTGCAGACTGAATCAATACTCACTGAACACCCAGCATGAGGACCTGGGCTTTTTAATGGCTACAAGCAGCGGCGGTCGGTAGAGGAAGGGGAATTCCTGTACACACAACGCACGCAGGCACACACAACCGAAAGCTGTCTTCCCCCAGCCTTGCTGGTGTTTTTAGTAACAGCATATTCTTGTGCATGTGACCTGGTACGAGCTGATGGCTGCTGTGCCAAGGAAAGAACTTAGAGTCCAGTTCCCCTGTCACCCTCCCAAGAAGACCATGCAGGATTTGCAAAAGCTGGCCAGTCAGGCCTTGTGCTAAGTGCTTGGGTTAGCACACTCTGGCATAGTCCACAAGGCACAAGGAAGGTCCATTAGTTGTGGTGTTATGAGCATCTTTTATGTGGGCACTTTGCTTTTTTTGTCTCTGAAAGGGAAAGACACTATGGCTGTGTGTGCTGCTGTGGTTTGGGAAGAGGATTGGGCTGTTTTGCTAACACATGTCTGTGAGATGATTCTGTAGCTCTGGGTGCTGAACAGCATTTGCATCCATCTATAGTGTGGATGTGATATTCAGGTTTTGTTTTCTTAAGTTGGTTTGAGTTATGGTGAGCCTTGAATGCCATGCACCTCTGCTTATGTTAAGAGTGGCCCCAGCATGCTTTTGGTCATTAATGAAGGTGCACTTCACTGGATCAGTCTGTTCCAATGGCTGTGGGTGAAATCCTGCATGGACCTGAGCATCCCGGGGGTCCCCCAGCCTTACGAAGAGATGGACCTGCTCAGCATGCGCCTTGGTGAAAGTTTCACTATTTGTTACTCGCTAGGCTGCCAACAGCCAGATTTTGCCCAGACCCTGTGTTTAGCTCTGACCCCCCCTTTGGCAAGGGTGGGTTTTGTTGCCAGAGTTTTCAAGTGTCCTTTGAGAATGCAGCCCCGTGTTTTGCCATTGTGGTTGTGAATGGCTGTTTTGTATTCACTTGTTGGGCAGCTGTTATTGTGTATTAACACCGGGGTGGGTGCGCTTTGTATGACCGCATGTCTGTCTCATTGATTCCATCAGTATTATTTTGTAATCGTGTGTCTCTCTGATTGAGTTAGTGTGCATTTCAGGGCTCCTGTGTATTGAATAATGATGTCAGGGATTGGGTTGTTTGACTGGGTAATGGCCCCTTTTCAGTGTTGTAAGTGAATGTGTCCTTCTCCTGTTTCCCTGTCTCGGCTGGGGCAGGATCATTTACACTAGGTGATTCCTTAAGATGCTCGCATGCACTAAAAGAATATCCCTTTGGCTCCGCAGCTCTCCCTACCAGCTGGGCATGCCGAGGATACACCACTCGCATGTGTGTGACACGCAGGGGTGGCACGTCTGGCTAGTTCTCAGCTACGTGCTTCAAGGTCTGTGGCCACTTGCTTGTGAATAACTCTGTGTGTTTGTGTGTGTGTGTGTGTGTGTGTGAGCGTATTTCTAAGGCTACGTGAATATGTTCACTTGTGTGTGCACCTTCTGTTGCACTCGTGTTTTGCTAAGACTTTTCAGTTATGTTTCTGGACAAGTCTCCATGCTCTACGTTTCTTCACAGATCTATGCAAGACTATACTGTGCAGTTTCAAATGGAGTCTTCACTAACTTTGCAGAGTATATAAATATACTCTATATTAATAACTACATACATCTACAGTGAAGTGCACACTTGCCTTTGCAAGGGTTTTCTTGTGTGACTCTATATTAATGCACAGAAGGGCATCCGTGTCAGTTAGCAGATGCCTCTGATCTGTGTGCAACTGCCTGGTGATGTGCCCATGTCTGAACTGACCTGGTTCTCTTATAAGTGTAAGAAAGAATGGGATTATATGTCAGCAGCATTTAGCAGTAAATATATGTGCTAAGGAATGTTAAACGTACAATGAATCTCTAGGCTTGTGCAGTGGCTTCTGACTTGTGTGGATATTGTGCACTAATACCTAAAGACAGTGTAGCCACATTTGGTCCCTTGGAAATGAACAAAAGAGTTCAGTTATTTTTCAGCTGATGATTATGTGTCATTGCCTCATGGATTTATTTGCTCTGCGCAGGCAATGTATCTGGCTTTGGGCCTGTTCTGTGCTTCCTCAGCCATCCGGATCTGGCCCAGCAGCAGTCACATCCAGACAGAGTCTATGAAAAAGGCTGTGAAAGATCCAGAAAACTTGCAAGAAACGCTCTCAACTGTACTGTCTCACCAAAACAGTCCATCAGGGAAAGACCTGTGACCTCTCTCAGTCAGGTCATCTATATAGCTGGGATTTAGCAAGGCAGTAAGTTTAGCTTATATTTTTTCAGTGAGGTTGCTAACAGGTAACTCCTTACTCCTCTTTGCATTAGCTCACACCTTGTTACTTCCCCTGCCTCCTTGTTTGTGCTCTCTCACTCTTTTTACCCCCTTCTTCCTCTGTATTCCTGCCTGCATTTGACCTTGAACAGATGACACTGTCCTTAGCCCACCCCCCCCACTTTACCAGCTCCCACCCCTCACACTGGGATAGCAGCATCAGGGTAATACAGGGTGGAAAAAAATGAGGGAGTGAGGAAGGGAGAGCAGGGGGAGAGGGAGAGAGACCTGTTTGAAAATAATTGGAGGCTGTTAAACAGAGGAGCCCAGCATATCACTCTAGTAATGGAAATAAATTCCATTGTATTTGCATTTTAATTTTCCACATAAACAAAGGCCCGGAGTGTGCTGGCTTCGCCAGAATCACCGGCCAGAATTTAATTAGAAATGAAAAGTTTATAGGGTCCTCTTTAATGCGATTAATGCACAGTTAACATTTATCACATACATATGCTGGAATCGCCTTTTTTAAGCAACCACCGGCCATGAAATGAATTTCTTTTCAACTTTTTTAGCGTGCGTGAGGAAGGCTGTCTCTGGTGAGGCGGTCCAGTGAGCACACTCCTGACAGCTTGGTAAACTGCAGCCCACAGAGGCTTAGTAGCCCCCATCCTCACTGAGGAAAGTTCAAGGTGGCTTAGAGGGAAGCATGGTCTAGTGGTTAAAGCCTGAGGTTGGGAGTCAGGGGATCTGGGTTGTATTCCCAACTCTGCCACATGCTCACTGCATGACTGACTTGCTCTCAGCATCTGTTTCTCTGGGTGTTAAAAATAAAAGAGAAATCAGCTGGAAGAAGATATCTCAGCCCTAGACCCCTCTGTGTCTCAAGCTCTGAAGAAACTTGCCCAGCTCTGTTGTATGGGATCTGGATCAGATCCCACACTTGTGCTGAGCTCTCAGCTCATCTCCCTGTGCCTGGGCATCCACACACTGGCCACAAGGACAGGGGAGCACCCACAGCGCTTGACTGATGTGAGAGGCTGGTCTTCCCAGAGGGACCTCTTTGCACTACCCCAGCTGCCTGCCCACGCCAGGCAATACTGGTCTCTTGTGTGAGATACACACCTTCCTGCCAAAGGATGTGAGGCACAAGTGAGACAAACTCTGCCTGTGCGGCATAGGAGCCCTGGCATCCCTGCCATGAAGGAATCCATGTTTGCTTCTCAGGAAGCTCCGTGTTTCTTAAGGGGATCTTCTTGTGCCAGTTTAGTCAAAAAACTGCTGAGAGCACAGCTTGTGAGATACTGGGGCTGTTGAGTCCGAACCTCAGATCCTAACAAAAGCCTTATCAGAAGCAGCTACCAGGCCTCCTTGTGTTAGGGGTAATTATACCTCCCCCAGCCTTAGGGGCCCTGAGAGGTCACCCCGTGAATGCTTATAAAAAGCCTTGAGCTTGTCTGCACGGGGATGCTAGGAAAAGCAAGTCTAAATCTAGACAAATTATCAATATCCTTCCCTTGCGGAGCGCAATGCTGAGATAAAAGGCCAAAGGTGAACACCTCCCCTGTGAGCTCATGCCCCTGCCAGAGCCAGGAGGGCATTGAGCTTGTCACCTCCCTGCCTCCTCCTAGATCCCAGAGGGGACCATATCGCTGCTGGTGTCCCCATTGTCCCTTCCTTATGCCACCTCCACTGCTCTGTCCATGTGACAGATGGGGGCTACAGCCCCCCCTGCTCCCACGCTTCCTTTCTGGGCTTGCAGACAAGCAGAGCAAATAAACCAGACCCATGGACACAGAGTGTTAGCATGTTAGGGACACAGCAGGGGAAGGAGGAACATGAAACCTCTATTGATCCCTTGAGGAATGATGTCCCTTCCTTATCTTATCAGATTCTCTTCACTCTTCAATTATAGTCTGTTGAAATTGGCCTCTTAACCCAAACAAGATAACCTGGGTAATGAGGAGAAGAGTGTGAGGGGAGGGGAGGGGAGAGGAGGGGAGACCAGAGTCCAATGCATTAAACTATGGCTATCATTAGAAATATCTCCTTTAGCATAACCCCCTCTGCCCCCACTGTCTCAGGTAACTCCTTCTTCCATCATGTATCAGATGAACTGGCACACATCCACTCCCTGACAAATACACCACACCATTTATCCACCTCATTCCCTGAGATGCCCAAGGTACCCCCAACTGACACATGTCCCCACATGCATACATGGCATCTCTGTGTATGTGTGTAACTGTCATGCCATATGTCCTCTGTGTGCACACATCTCAGCAGGTGTCTCTCTGCCATACACACACTCACACACATTTGTTTTACTGACGCTGCCCATCTGCATTCTCCACGCTAGTGACATGGCAGCCATATCACCATATACCCAGGTCTACCCAAAAGAACTGCTGACAAAGACATGAACACTGATACATCCCCCATGCATCTGTCCACAGACACAGTTCATCATTGTGCTCACACAGTGCCTTGACATCTAGAAGCAGTTGTACAAAATCCTGCACAGGGCCCCACAAAACCAGACAGGCTTCCCAAGAAGCGTATTGCTGTGACTTTGCTCGCCCCTATGACTCCTAGCATGTAACTACAGAGTTACAATGTTGTTTCCATGGATAAGACTATTCCTGGTTCTTAGAGTAATACCCACTTGCTATAAGTCTATACTCCCAGCCGGACATGTTGCCCTAGTGATATGCCCACGCTCCTCCTTGTACACATGTCATGGGGTATAGGGCACGTCTCGCCCAAATATCCATTACAGAGAAGATTGTCTGGTGGAACAATGGAGACTCAGCGATCTATCTGCACAAATGCACCCAGGTTTCAGTGCTCAAATTACTTCCCTGTGCACAGAATGATCCAGGAGCACATTCAAATGATGCAGAAGGTGCTTTCTTTTTAGAAAGGTGGTGCTCTAAGTGGTACAAAGCCTTCCTTTACAAAGCTGACACCCTCCTCTTGCTCTCTTCTAAACAATGTATTCTCCAGGATCACTTTATCCCTTTGTCTTTCACCATGCCAGCATACACATCCACCTGAAATGGACCATACTCCCTTCCATTTCATGTCTCCCTGTGCCAGTAGCTCTGACGGTTTTGTGTCCTGGGCACCAAGACCCACAGTAGGGTCATCCATAGATATGTATTTTTCTTTAACTATTTGCAGGTCACAAAAATTCATCTTTTCGCAAATTTACGTGTGCTCTCTCATGTGCAAGTGTACAAATTCACCCATGCAATTTCCCCTTGATCTCCAAGACTCACAAGACTCCATGCACAGACAGATACGCTTAACTCTGACCCCATCCATGTGCACAGGCCCCCAGCTCAGACACACATGTTGCCAGACTCAAATTGTTAAAGCCACATAAGAATATTGGATGTCAACACTCAATTACTCTCTGCATCTTGTTTGGCACACTGGCCAAGACTGCCTTCTGTAAATCCACAGCAGGTCTGTTTTTGGTACTATCCAAGTCAAATCATAGTCAAGTAAAATCTGCCTTAGCCTTTCCCTCCATCCTTATCTCTTGCCCTTTCTTTCCCCAAGCCCACCCAGCGGTGCTTTCCATCCGTTCTAGAAGCTTCACATTGTGGCTGTTTGTCTGTGAGAGACAGTGCCAGAAACACTGTCTCTTTATAACTCTAAATTTGCTATTTGTTCTGTAGGGAGAATGAACTTGTGAGGTTATTTTCCCCTCTGCCTCTGCTTGCATAGCCTTGGCCCATTTGTACATAGCACATCCCAGAGATACAGTTCCAAAGTGCAGTCAGTATGCAAAGATCATCTCCTTTTCTTCAGAAATATTATTCCTTCCTTTCCTCTTCTCTTCTACATCTCCTCCCTTCCCAACTGACTTTATAAATGAGTGTATATATATTTTTGTGTATGTAGAAATATATAATTCTTCAAGCTCCAAAGCCTAGATTTAAACAATCAAGAAAGGGCCCAGATTTACGTAAATATTAACAGCAGGCACAATTACATAGCTACACTGTGCTGCGATCTTTCTTTTTTGAGGCAGATGACCAAAAATTGTTCTTAAAATAATTTTAGAGAAACACGAGTATGTTGAAGGGAAACAGTCCCTTTAAGATGTGTCCAAATGTTAGTGCCAAAAGACTCTATCACAATTTTAAAGAGAGAGCTTGAAAACAGGTGGTGAAGTAATGATGTTGTCCTCATATTTCAGCCTAGCTTGAAGAAAATGGGGACTAGTTCTGGGAATCAAAGGGCTGGGACATGAGCCCTCCCTGACCAAAGAAACAGGTACTATTATTGCTCCCAGAACTATCCAAACTACCTTGAGACTAGAGGTGGTGGAGGGCACCCTGTCTGACAGATGTTAAGGTTTCTTCTGTGACTTGATCTTTCAAGATCCCTTCCACCCCTTATCACTCCGTGATTCTGTGACTGTGACTTTGTGGTCCAGTTGCAGTCTTTGCTTTTCCTTTTCTAAATTAACAGACAGGCAGCAATCTGCCTTGCAAAACATGGATACCACCCCTCTCAGCTGAAATATAGTGATGGGCATTTTGAGCAGAGATGATTGCTGTTCGTGATGCAATTTCTCTCTAAACCAAAGATGGAAGTTTAACCCTGTGCCTTGGATCCTGCAAAGGGTGTTTAGCTTGGAAGGAAGGAGAACTGATCATAATGGAGTTAAAGGAATAAAAACTAATCTGGAGCCCTGAAGAGGACAATTAATAGAGGCAAATTCCATCATATCTGCATGTATATGTATATGTTTGGGGAGTCACTAAAAGCTTGGGGAACAACATGCCACGCAAATTTTAGAAATGGTACAGGAACTGCAGAGCTAGGAGATGACAGCAACAGGAAATGTCCTATTTCTATTTTTCATACAGACAGAGACATGCCACCAGAATCTCCCTTCCTGATTTAGCAGCGCGGTTTGGGTAAATGTTTCATACGTAGCATTTTCTGGGAAGCGTATCTGTGAACTCACAGTCTGTTAGCTCAAGCTTTTGGCACATCACTCTTTCTCCTGTCAAAACTGGTATACACATAAATCCCAAGCCAGGCAGAGGACAAAGAAATATCCTTTCCTGACCACATCAAACTCCTGCATATGCTTCCTTTAGCCTACCAGCATTTTGTGTCACCATCTATGTGCCTGTCTGGAGGTACAGGTTTGTTGCCATATCCTGATATACTCATATGTAGTATCTAAACAGCAGGTGCATTTCCACAAATGTACCTATCTGCATTGCACTCACAGTCCCCATATAAATGTCCTATAAAAAACCCACAGTATAACTCTGCATTTTCCTTTCCCATACCCATCTCTGAACACATCAACTTTTCCAATTTGCCTACTATATATATAAGCATACAGTCTATGCCCCTCCTATCCCATCACTCCTCCTCAATATCTATACTATCAGATGTATTCTGTCCATGTGTCTCAAACACTTCATGCATACATCCTGTCATTCCTCACACTCTAACCACAGCTATTCCTCTCCTATGATTCCAGGATTGAACTACTGTTGTCCATTTCCCAGCGACAAGGGGTCTAGTTACAGGGTTATTGATTGGTTTTCATGCAGACAGATGGATCTGCCTTTGGTCTCCCCACCAAAATCCACCTCCGTATGGGCTGATTGTCACTGCTCCACAGATAGGATTTCACCAGGAGACCACCCTCCATGCAAACATCCTTCACCCAGGCCACGGATGGTAATAAATGGAGTCAGGCTGAGCCATAATAAAAGCAATTGAGTGGGTTACCTGTGCAGACATGAGATTTATACCTCCTCATATTTGATGTGATTGTTTTATTGAGTTCTCAGTGCAGTTAGGATGCCATTTATTTATTTATTTATATGCCTACTTATCAGGGAAAGGGGGGGGTGGACAGGGAGAGGCTGTTGGAGCCTAGCTAGTGCTCAGCCTCTGTCTTGTCAGATACAAACCCAAAGAAGATAGCCCTCCAGTTTTGCTCTGCCTTTTACCTAGATTTGGACTTAGTGGGTGAGTCCTGGCCAGATATCTCATTTCCTGTAACAAAGATGTTTGTTTCGGGATTGCAGAAACCTTGAGGATGGTCTGAATTATGAGCCGAGCAGAAGCTAAGGGAATGGTATGAAGAAAGACAAATGTATATGCTGCTTTTCTATAAGAACCTCTCAAAAGAAATTCCTATTTACACTGTGCCTGTTTTGGACAATGGGCTGTGATCTATGCACAGAGCCTCTTTATGCTAGTGCAATAGAAATAGTAAGCATCAGCATTGCTTCTGACTGTCATCACATGTGAGTGTTGAGAAATATTAGCAGGTGCAAATTGATTGGAAATGAATATTTCTAAATGCACTCAGAGGAGTTTGGAAACCAAGTGATTAGATTTGTGATTTTCAGCTGGATAGATAGCCATATAAGTGCTACAAAATCAGCTCTCAGTTACTGGCACTAGAGAAAATTGGAGGTTAGCGCTGAATATCATACTGTCTAGTATTTCATCACAAATCTAACGGTGTTTGTTGTGGGGTTTCCAGCTCCTCTAGTCAAGTGGTAGCATGAGAATTTCAGTTCTCATTTTATAAAGTATGTTTCCAGCTCTAGGGACATCTTGAAAAGGAGCCCGTCGGCTCCCTGAAAACTCAAAGGACTGCATTGTTAAGGTGTCCTTAGAGTCACTTAATGGGAGTCAGATATTCAAATCCCTTTAAAAATTTAGGATAGAAAAGAGAATACGAGTGAGAACAAACCCACATTGTATTACAAGTACTTGTTATTTTTATGTCAGTTGCATGATTTAGGCTCTGCCTTGGCATTTTTAAACAGCTGGGACTGGTAAATATGGCCATGCGTGCATAGGCTTCAGTAGATTAGTTGGGATTACAGTAGAAAAATCCTTATTCCCGTTATCTCTCCATTTAAAGAATGATAGGGAGAAAACCTCAAACCTTTCTGATGCTTTCAGGAGTAGTAATCATCATCAGAACTGGCTACACACTAAAGCCCTAGTCAGCTGCATGTATGTCAGGCCAATGACAAATGCTTTTGAAAGCCTTTACCTTTCCACTTATAGAGACCCTCCCCAAAAGTGGGATCCTTGAATATTTTGCTGATTGTAAGTAGCAAGCCTAAACTCCATTTGAATTTCAACACACCTTGATAAAGGACCATAGCAAGTTAATCTAAGTGAAGTTCAGCCTTGTTCGACTGAAGTCATGTCTTTTTATTCAAGTAATATGGAAATCTTTTGTTTGAATGGAATCAGAGATGGGGTTTTTGGGAATATTTGATATACTGCTGAAAACATGACTTTGTTTTGCATGCTTCATGTCATCATATCATAAAGGGTGCAGCTGGCCTGTCAGAGCATTATCTATCTCTTTAGCCAACACCAAGATTATTTCCTATTGTACGTTTGATTGTTAAAAATACCATTTAGTTATATATATTCCAAGAAATCGGGAATTCCTGTGGGATGCAATCCCACATTTTAATGGACCTCGCTATCAGGAGATTCCTTCTGCTACCATTTAAATGCTTCCTTTCTTATTTCCCTCACTTGATTCCTGGCTATACTGCTTTGTTTAAATGTGAATAATTCCTTTTCTGTTGGAGGGACTGTGCCCTTCAGATCACTATATTGTTCTCACCACTTCATCATTGCTTGGCCAAGCCACTTATATTTTCTCCTCTTTTCTCCCAAAGTCAAATGACTTTTCCACATAATAGTGATTCTGGTAAATGAGCTTTAGCTCCATAAGACTCATTCACCCAGCACTGAAATGCAGCTACCTCTATGGCAGAATGCAGCAATCATTCACTAGAGGCAAAAGCTTGAAAATGTTTAACTTCCAACAAAAATCGGGCTTTCTGTACATTTATATGAAAAGGAAGGACTGGGTTTTTCATATGATAGAGACTGATGTGGTTCTGAACTTCGAGGTTCACAGAACAGGGAGCTCAAAACTTCTCAGGCACAACCAATTTTACTTGCTAACTGCCTCTGTTGAGCTAATATATCTGCAATATGAAAATTAGAAAAAAAAATGCGGCTAGCTTATTGTAGTTCCCACCATACAACCTTCCAGTAGCCAGATATGAGGAATAAGACAAAGAGAAATGCTGTGAGCATTCATTTACTCTTTCAGCTGCAGTAACATTGTCTGTAACCTCTGCTTTATGAGCCTGTCCTTTATTTGCAATGATAAAAGGAAGATAATACCAGGTTTGTGTCTGATGGAAAAGAATCTGAATTTCAAGGAGTATATTTCTTGTAATGAAGCCCTGTGTGACCCAACTGCATTCCTCACTCAGCCAAAAGCAACTGGCAGTAGAAGTCTTCTGCCTTGGGAGCATCCCCTCATACAGGAAATTGCATGAGAACCTTAGGTTCAGCACCAGATAAGTGAGAGGATCCCAGCTACAATCCCATGTTTCTTCTGTGCACACTAAGAAGTGCCAGATAGTGAGAGCTGGTCAAATCTGTTGGGTACCGTCAGATGAGTTTTCTTCTTCCCTGCTTTGCACCAAACCGTTGTCAGGTAGCGCCTAATCCAGTCTACATGGGCAGTCTAACCCTCAGCCTCTCTATTAAGAAAAATCACATGTGGCTACTAAATACTGGTGATGGTGATAGGTTTGTGTGACATGCACACTTGGAGATTAAAACTGCAATTCACTCAGTGTTCACTGCATGTTGTCACCACTTCTGGTCAATATGAACAAGCTGCCATCAGAGATACTCTGTACTCTTCCAACTTCTCCTTAGACCCATTACCTGTCTCCAAGAATTCCAGATTTGTTTGGTGGGAGAGACAGGGAGGGATTCATCAGTGGTTTTGGCCAGGATGTCCTTTGTAGAAATTCTCAATTGAGGTTAGGGAGAGCGACTCAGAAAACTGTTTGCATAACATTGATTTCTTCCGCGTATGACACAGCCCCTGCCCTAATACACCTGCCTTTTACCAGACTTGTTTGTCTTGAGATGTTATGTTCATCTCAATCAAGATTCTGTTCTGTTCTGTTCTATGTCCCTTGCATGGGCTAATGCCTGTAAAACAACCTAGCTCCACTTTTGAAGATTTTCTCGTTTTACTTTGAACTCCATGGGCATTTTTCTTCAAAGATCACACCGAATTTTACAAAGGTAGCTAAATGCTGCTATTTTCATTTTACAGATGTCAAACCAGCCTCATACAGAGTCCGTGTGACCTGCCCAAGATCAACCAAAAAGTTAATGGCAGAACTAGTAAGAGAAATCTAATCTCCTAATATGCTATTCTCTGCTTTAAACTACAGGCCTGCTCGTGGCCACTGAAATTGGCCACGTGCTCAATAATATTCCAATGTGCAAGTATATTTCACTGGTCGTTACAACCTGAATCAATGTGTCTGTCCTTCCATATGTATTTTTTAAAAGCACATCATTATTGGATACTTTAACTAGGAATCATTAGACAATTGTTATATAATGAAACAGGAAACATCTCCCCAGACTAAGCGCTTAACACTAGAAATTAATGTCAACTCAATACCTAAGAGAAGATTGAAAAAAACATATAACATCTTGGCTGAGGTAATACATCCTCTGAACATCATTCTCTGCCATGGGGTATTAGTTAGGTCTACTCTCAGGAACTCAGGGTCCAAAGCTTATACTGTCTGAATCAGTAACGCTTTGGCTTCAGCATTCCTTGGACAAGGACTAACTGGGATTCCCCATATCCACACCCAGCCCCAGGAGAGCTGGGATAAAGGGATACACTGTCTGTGGAGGTGTTTTGCTCTGCCTTTCTGGACCTGTAAGGAATTAATGAATTTAAGAGAAGCAGGAAATAATGCTTTAACTACAATGTCTATTGCATCACTTGCTGCATAACCATGAATGTGTGTCTGTAATGTGCTTCATCCTGTTCCTACTAAAGTACACTGTCTAATTCAAAAGATTTTCCTGGCATGATTAGTATCTCATGAAACCCGTGTTCTGAGGCTAACTGTATGTACTGCAAAACAAAGAAAAAATTCTCATTAATATCTGCCACTGAGTTTGTACTTAGGAGCCCACCACAAGGTTTACTGCAGTGATCCAGTTCAAATATTCTAACTCAAAGCAACCAAGATAACTCATTCATAGCCATAAGATAGATGGATGGAAAAGTTTGGGCTGGCAGGGTGCTTGAGAATCAAGGTGCTCAAAGGATTCAAAGTAAGCATTAAGTGTTTACTAAAGAATCAAGAGCGTCTGTCACTTGCCTGCTTCTCAGTTACTTGCACTGCATATATATGTGTGTTTACATATATATATATATGCACATATAAATGCATGTGTATGTATATATGTGTGTGCAATCTACACATACACAATAGGTTTATACTGTGTAGTACCAAAGGTATGAAGCAGGAGAGATAACAGCTCTGTCTTGATCCTGGTGCGCTTTGCTTATTAACTAGTATACTCTCTAGACTTTTTTTTTTTTGCTATAATTAAAGCAAAACTACCACCTAGCAGAAGACTTTTTTTTTTTCCCTGAATCTTGACAGAGTAGTTAAATCATGTTTTTCACCAGAGGTCATACCTAGCCTTTATCTGCATGCGTTTGGTATAAACAAGTTTCTGGTAAATCTCAGCACTGAAATACATGTCGTCCCAAATGTGTCCTGATATCCTTAGTGCAATACTGACAGATCAGTGCAGTGTACACATATATAATTCATGTATCACAAAAAAAAAAAAAAGATAGCTTATAGAAAATAGATTTCAAAATTTTTTTTAGGGAGACCTCAAAAATGGAACTGAAACTGCACGGGATTGTATTTTCTCACATGAAGATCTTTGTTAATGTTAGACTAATCCCCAAAAAGAATGAAAAT
This sequence comes from Heliornis fulica, assembly GCA_013399135.1. NCBI lineage: Eukaryota > Metazoa > Chordata > Aves > Gruiformes > Heliornithidae > Heliornis > Heliornis fulica. Next base: position 403,871 of record VXBZ01006979.1, on the reverse strand, counting down.
AAAATGTAATTAATACATTTTCAGAAAATCTTTTAATAACCAAAAGTAGGGTTGGGGTTTTTTTCGGTGTACAAGGAGATCTCTATTGTGAAGTGCAGTATTCACATTCCAACTAGAGACACAGATAACTTCTATTTCTGTAAATGCCTCACCTATAGTCCCAAGATGTTAAACCACTCATGGATGGAGCTCTAACACTTCCATACATTGGGCCAACACAGTTTTTGTTTTAAAAACCTTACATTTTTGTGAAAATACGAAGACAGGTATCTTAGGAGGTTGGTTTTAAAAACTGTCATCTATTTGAAGCTGCTTGGAGAGTCAGAATGTTAGATTAACTGTGATCGCACTGCAGGCAAGAATGTACTGTTACAGAAGATTGACTCAATTCTCTACCTTTATTTTTACAATGGGAGAGAGAAAAATGTATATTTAAATTGTGAACTTTGTCCTCTCTGTGATTTGCGAGTTTTGTGAGCTGGAGTCACAAGTTGCTGGAGTGATAAAGCTCACGCTAGTCTCCACGGCACCAGGATCGGGCTCTTATATACCTGCTATTTCCTATTTCACTGCAATATTTTCCCAGTTTGCTGTCTTGTTCCTGCCTAGCAGAGACCTGAAAATTTTGTGACCTGTGATGTGATGGGCTCGCTTCCTCATGGATGCGAGTTTTGAGAAGCTCCATAAAAAGGGGAACAGTAAGAAGTTGAGCCTGAATTTTTGAAAGCAGTGGAGAAAGACTTAATAATATGAAGCCAAAACGCTCTTGTGCATTGGTGACTACACACTAAAATGCCATCGCAGTATGAATCAAAGATGGTGGGTTGCAGGTGAGCAGCTTTAATATAATAATACTTAGCAACTACAAAGCTCTTGTCCTTCTCAAAACATTTTATAAGCGCAATCTGACATCTGTTCCCACCTCATTCAGAGAAGGACCAGTCTTCTTTTCCAGGGTGGGGAAACTGAGGTACAAAACCCCCAAAGCCCTGCTGCAAACTGGTATCAAAGGTAGGACCAAAACCTGACTCTCAACATTATGCGTGGGACATCGCAACCCCGATGTGAGGTGTTGGGTCCAGCGGGCTGTGACTCCAGTGACATTTGGATGCTAACATCCCTCGAGCTAGCAGAAGTATACATGTGTGTCAGTTTCATGGATGCCATTCCTCCAAAGAGCTCAGAGCTCCTGATTAAGCTGGTGGACTCCTGTACCACCAGCTTAATTCCTCCCAGGGATAGCTGGCTGTCCTTCCACAGCTGCCTTTGTAAGGTGTCTGAATGTCAAACTGTTATTATTTCAGTACCTGACTGAGAGAGTAACAGAGACCTGGAGGTTTTTTAGGAGGGTGTATAATTAGCCGATCAGTATTATGTTACCCTGTTCATAACTTAATAACCATTTTAATACAGATGGCACACACAGGGATAATTTCCTAGGGTAGCCTAGCAGTATATTACAGAGACAGTGTATCTGAGGGAATCTTTCTTAGCCAAGGTACATTCCACTAGCTAATTCTACCTGCTGTTTTCAAGATGATTTGGGATAATTCCATATCATTTGCAAAATATTAAAACCCATTTATACAGGATGCCAGATTTAGAAATACACAGTCTGAGTTATTAGACATATTTTGATAAATCTGCCATGAAAAGCGCAAGACAAAAAAATACCACTGTGGTTTCCCTGCTATTTGTTTTTTGCTTCCTTTGCTATACATACACCAGGTTAAAAAAAAAAAAAATCTGGCTAAACTTGTTATATATCAAAAGGACCAATATACTGACTTGTGCGTTTTTATCTACGCAGATGCTACAAAAGCCTGTGTGCGTATTTACATTTACCCTGTATACATTTATATGAGTGAGAAGTGCAGTATATTTGGGATTGCATACACATTTTCAGATATTCTTACTCTATTGGTGAGCTATTTTGTGCCTGTATCTAAACCCTTTGTGAATATGCCTGTTCCTCTTGATTCTAGAGGTTGTATTTCTGGGGGCGCAGCGAAGGTATCGGTACATACATTACACTGAAACAGAGTAATTACTTTTACTCTGTGTGTAAGTGTTGTGTGTTGCCAGAGTGTTAAGATTTGATATGTATGTTGTGTTTGAATGTGCAGGCATGTGAGCAGCCTGAGTGCTTTGCAGTGTGGTAGTACTTGATTACATCTATCACCGGCCTTTTTCTCCTGCATCGATCCTTTTTTTTTTTTCCCTGTCATATGGTTATTTTTGTCACCTCAAACCTGAGACCGACTCTGAGTCCCTCTACCAACACAAGTCGCACCCTAGCAGCTGTGGGAGGAGGTGGGGGGGGAGGGTAGAGGGAAGGAAATTATTCGCTAGAGCTGAATCAATGCCGCTGCTTCCCAACCTCCTGCCAGGGCAGGGATCAGCCCGAGCCGGGAGCCACAGGGACCGCGGGACCAGCGCTCCCCAGCCGGGGCAAGGCACCGCCTTGCAACTTTAACCGTTCCCTCGGGCTAGCGATGAGGAGTGAACCAGGGGGAGTGGGTGCAAGGGAAGCCTTCCTCCAGCACTCAGCGGCTCGGGGCTGCGAGCCCGGCTTGGCAGCGTAGAGCGGCAGCTTTTCGGCTCAGAGCCCTCATACCCTGGCAAGGCTGGCGGTCATTTACACCCCGGGAAGGATGTTGGAGGGCCAAGGGAAAAGCCGTGTCCACCGCTCGTCACCCCCGACGGCCCGAACAGCCCCCGAACCTTTGCGGCACCGCCGGGCTGCTCGGCGGGGAGCTCATCTGCTCTCGCAGCAGCACTGCCCGCCCCGGGCCAGACGGCCGGCGCAAGTCGCAGCCCTGCGGCGTGCAGCAGCGAGACCCGTGGCAGACACGCTGCCCGGGACTGGGCTCGGGGGTCACTGCTGGGACGGGGAGAGCCCGCTGCGGGCCGGGGGAGGGGTGGGTGGGCCCAAGCGT
>VXBZ01006979.1:311897-363762 GCA_013399135.1 Heliornis fulica | reverse complement strand
CCCCCCCCAGCCAACCCAAACACTTCAAGAGCAAAACCTCCATTGCTATCTGAAGCTCTCAAGCAATTATTACTCACTCTGAGATCCTCTGATGTAACCTGAGCTACTTTAGCCTGGGAAAAAGGGAAAGCAAATCCTGAGAATGGGAAGCACCTGGACATAGCCTGATACCAGGGGAACAGCTGAAGCTGGCAGGAGGAATGGAGGAAGAGGTCTGGAAATAGACTCCTATTTTCTTCAACAGTACAGTTACCCTGCTGGGTTGCTGGCCTAGGGCAGGAATTCCTCCCTGATGACCAGGCTGGCCAAGTTGTTTCCATGGCAGTCATCTGGGCTGCATGTCCAAGCTATACTGTAATGTCTCCATCTCCCCTTCATGTTCATAGCACAGACTGCTCTGTGGTGTTACTGGGCAGTGTGCTAAGAGACAACTGTGCTATTCTACATCATCTTTTATTGTGCCAGAGGGGAGAGTATAGATAGTGACTTGCACTGAAGCACTTCATTTAACTCCTAGGATCAAATGGGACGTGCCATACACTTTCTGGTCAAGCTTGGGGAAAACTGGTAATGAAACCTCAGCAATGTGTCCAGTGTCAAATAGTGACTTTTTAAAGTTTGTTATTTTGCTTTCAATTCTTCTCCTGCATCATAATCTGTTCCTCTAAGTACAGTGTAAGTACAGTGCTTTTTTTTATTGTTGTTCTGCAGCACTCACTCCCACTCCTTTCTGTTCTGCTTGCCCAAGCTCAGGTCTTGCACCCATGCCAGCAAAATCTACAGCAAAGCTGTAGAAGTGAGATGGAAAGGACTGAGCAGGGGTAACTAGATCTGTTTCCTAAACTCCTCACTGGCTTCCCTATAGTTCTGTGGTTGTGGATGTTTTATAATCAGTGTTGAGCAAATGCATATCCTACCCCTGCTCTGCCCTGCCTGGGGTCTCTAATAGCAGTGACATGCAGAGAAAAGCATTGCTCTGGCACCAGTAGACTGTGGCCATAGCTGCTGGAGAAGGAGTTGAGATTGATGTCAAGAGTGGTTGCATTTCTGCGCCTCTATCCTCTTAACAGGACCTGGGGAAGTGCTCCATGTATTGTGGCTTGTTCATCTCTTCTGAAACTCATCACCTTCATTATAGAAGACCCAAGGAGATATTAATCACAAAGAAGTGTGCGTGGAAGACTTCTTTCTACCTGCCAGTCTGATCAAGAGAAGTCTCTTGATCAGACTGGCAGGTAGAAAATACCCTGGTATGTCTGCTTTGGTCCTGTCCATCTTCTTGTCGGGTTGAAAGGAACCTGTAAACATGCTCCAGCTTCCCTGATTGCATCCGTGTTGCTCCTGGCTCTGCTCTGGGGCCTTGTTTACAGTTTGGAGAGTGGTCTTTCCACTTCTCACTCCCTTCTTGTTGTGTTCAGATATGGTCCAGGCTTCACATCCCCCCGTCAGCCCTAACAGTGATTAATAAGGACACACATTTCCTAAGCTTTGCACCCATTTTTCTTAAAGACTTGCCTGCCAGTGGTGAGGGGACTGAGATTCTAAACCACTGCTGGCATGTGAAGGGCCTGGGGGCAGCAAGTCTCGGAGAAGCTGTGATGCAGTTCCAAGCATGGAGAAAGCACAGGGCAGCTTACAGAGACAAATTCTGCTGTCAGCTGTAGGTTTCATGCAGCTGAAGTGAAACACTGGGATCTGTGGTTCATTGTTATTCACGCTGATACCTTCTTAGAGGTGGCAATCACAACAGTAGCTCTTGTGGTACTTCTGGCTCTTGCAAAGCATTTCTTCGCTGTCTCAAAGATCAACAAAAGCCAACAAGTGGGCATCCTGGAAGATTTTTACATTGGACTTGAGACTTTTTGCTTCTCCTATGGTTTCTGTGAGATGTAACCTATCTGCTCTGAATGCAAATGGATAAGTGTATGTCCTTTTGCTTGGCTTTCTCAAATGGATCATGGCCCAGGCACATCTCTCCTTGTAAACAAAGGGAATTTGACCTAAGTACAAAGCTCATAGGCAGTATCAATATAAAGTATATATCATTGAGTGTGTCAGGGAGGTTTCTTGGGCTTGTTGCTACTGCCTGCCTGCAGTAATGGCCTATTGCCTGAGCTCTTTCTGCTCAGCTCCATAATAAAATCCATATCTGGAACACAAGTGTGTTTTCCAGTCAGTCTTTTTTTCCCTGCACTCTTTAACAGGTGGGTAAATGCCATCACTGTCCTATTCTTCACATCTTTAATGATTTCTTTAAGTGCTTCATTCATTTGGTCACATATTTAATATTCAAGCCTAAACTGAGTCTAGGATAGGAACATGCAGGAGGTTTGGATCCCATTTGTGGCTTAGCTCAGTGTTTAAGGAGGCTTAGCTCAGTGTTTAAGGATGTATCAGCTGAATTTACTCTGTTAATACCCTGTCTTTAAGACAGCCTTAACTGATCTCGAGATGTTGTGAAGAGGCTTCTAAGAAGACTTGGTGCTCAAATATTAGAACAACTAAATCCATACACGTTATTCAGAGGAAAAATTATTGTTATTCTGCCAATAAAACACAGCTCTTTCCTGAAGAGAGAGGGCCCAGCACTATGAGGCACCGAACTATGAGACACCTTTGGTTTTTATAGCCCCAGAACCTAACTAGAATAAAAGTCTTATTGCAGCCCCAAATATAGCCTGGAGAACCATCTCAATTCAAATTACTAGAATCAAGTTAGTTGGATGCTACAAAGCACTCTCAGCTGCTAAGTTTTAAGTTTCTCTTTACTGTAAGGATTCATTATAATTCAAATTAAGTTTTAGGTTGAGGAAAACCAATGTGTTCTGCAGGGTCATCATCCTTAGCAGTGCCTGGTTCTCACCAGGGCTGATGCCTGTTCTTTCTTGCTATGGATGTGATAGTTCTGGCTATCACTTGGGTTTAGGTCTGAGTATAAAGATTGAATTGATGGGAGATTGGGAGGTTGGTTTGTTTTTGTGTGTGTGATTGTTCTTGTTTGTTGCTTTGTTTGTTTGGTTTTTTTTTTGTAGTTTTGTTTGTTTGGTTGTTTTTTATTATTTATTTTTTATTACAATCTGCTAAGCATGTACATTTAGGAAGAGATCAGTTGCCTCTTGACTTCTGTGTCCTACATTCTGCCTTACTGTAGAGAAGGGTGTGTTGGTGCTCAAGCCTGGGGTTTGGGCTAGGGTAAAGGCCAAGCCTTGGGAATTGTGGAGACTAAAGTCCAGTGCTTTCTGGGAACACATGTTCCGAGTAAAGGGAATAAATAGTTTTCTTGAATTAATGAGTTGTTCTAATTTCACATTACAATGATATTCAGGGTTATGGCAAACTGGAACAGCATTTGTGGATGTAAACCCTGCCCTGAGAAATCTAACACAGAAGAATAAATTTGAAATGAGGCACTTCAATATTTTCTTATGGAAACTTTTTTTTATTACTTAAATTAAAAGAAAAAGAGAATTAAAAGCAGGTTCAGGACCTGGTTTTAGTGGTCTGAAGTACTGTGGAAATTCCCAAGTTCTGTGTTTCAGCCTGTTACACCCTGAGGGGGCCCTGGCACAGGGAGAGGGGAGCAGCCCCTTCCCAGCAGTCAGTCTTCACCCCTGCCTTCCTCCTTGCCTGACACGCATGTGCTTTCACCTGAGACACCCAGAAGCGGGATGCTGCTCCGAATTGTTTTGATGAGCCAGAGCTCCCTGGTGCTGCCCCAGGTCCTGCGGGCACTCAGCTGAAAGGCAGCATTTGCCATGACAGCCAGTGCTCATCCTTTTGATGAATTCCGCTCCAGCTGCTGTGGGGTAATCTCATCCTCCAGTGTGGGGAAAGAGGGAAGGATCACTGTTTCTGTGGCTGTAGCAGCCTGGACATACATGAAGGAGAAATAGAAGAAGAAAAGAGACAGAGGTAGTGAGTGGAGAGGATGTCAGTCAGTAACTTCTGAAACTGGGGTTAACTGCATGGTTTCCAGTGATGGCCTCATCCTGCTTAGAGCCAGACTTGTGTGAAGCTGGTGATAGCAGCCACAATGCACCGGCTTACAAACAAACAAGCAGAGAAAGAAATAAAGGAAGGCAGGAAGACAGGTGCCCCTTGGGCAAACACTTGTTAAATTGACAAACTTGTAGAAAATGATTAAGGCTCTTGCTGTTCCTGGTCCAGAGGGGCCCTGAGCTGCTGCCATGAGCTGAGATACAAAGGTAGTTCCTTGGGAGCCTGCAGTGGACAGGGCACAGAGGGAGGTGAAACAATTACTGCCTGTCTCTGTGGTGCTGTCTCTTGTCAACTGTTATTTATGTTTCCCCAAATGTTGCAGTCTTCTTAGAGGGAAAGCAGGCCCTGCCAATCTATGGTAAAATAATTGCAACCACCTTTGTCTCTCCCTCTTTCTTTCCTTAACTTCCCTCCCTCCCTCTTTCTTACCATGGCTCACTCTCTCCACCTCTGATTTACTTACCTCGGACAGAGAACCGCAATGCAAGCTCTGCTGGGAATTCGGATCACCCCCAGACTGGTGGGGATAGGTACTCTCTGGTGCTTTGGATCCTGCTGTGACCCCTGCTGGAAGCCACACTGATACAAGAGACTCTTGTTGAAGGTGTGTTGTGCTTTGTCTTTTCCCTATAATCTTGCCATTGGGGCAGTGTAAAAGTTCTTCCTTGACCTTTGCAGCTGAAATATGGTCCCAGGAACTGATTCGTATTATGTATGTATAGGGGTTCAGCTGTTCTGACCTCACCAGGGTGTGAGGAGAAAGGAAGAGTGGTTACAAACCTGCTTTGCACCTCTCTTGAAGGGTTGCCCATGCTCCTACCTCGGATGTGTATTGTCCCTGCACTTGATTTTCTTTGGAGATTGTCTCCATCTGGGCAGCAAGGATCTCAGAGTGGGAAGACTTGTGCTAATAAACAACCTGAAGCATTCAGGGATAGTCCAGGGCTGTGTCTGTAATTGCTTAGGACAAAAGTGTGGTGCAGGGTTAAAGTTATGGTGAGAAGTTCCTGGGGTTTTTCTTTATCAGGGACCTAGTGTCTTCCAGCAGCCCCTGGAGTTTAACAGAGGAGCTTGTGCTCTTCTCTATCAGTGGCACCACAGCCCAGACAAGAAAGCAAATTGAAACAAGCAGAGACCTTTGACACCTCTTTCGACCTCTCTGAGAGCAGAGATGTTTTCAAGACAAGCACTTGGAGATGGTTTCAAACTTTGGGCTTCCCCTCACCTGCTGTTCTGTCCAGCATGCCCCCTTCCCTTCATTTCAGATATGCACAGAGCCTGTCAGGAAAGGGTTAAGTGCTGCTTACCCCAGCCAGCTTTGCGTATTTAAAGTGAGTAAAGGTTTAATTACCAAATGATGACAGTGTCATATGGTTTTGGTGATGGCGCGTGGCATTCGATGAATGCAGAAGAGGGGAGGATGTGAGAAAGACACTGAGTGGCAGTGGGGAAGCGAGGAAGCTAAAAATGCCAAAGACAGTAAAACATCTGTAATTTGCAATTCGCTAGTGTTCGCTGATTGCTCATGGATTAAAGATTAAAATCTATTCTCTGGCAGATGGGGGAGAGAGAGAGAGAGGAAATTCTTACGAGCATGTTTTGCATCTGCATTTCATTCTGCTCCTCTTTACAATAGTCACGGGTGAGGAAATAAACCCAGATCTGGGCTGGCAGAAGGCGGAGAAAGCGCACAATATAGGCAGGACTCAGTGTGCTTCTCCTGCTCGGGAAACGCCAAGCAGAGAGGGGAAGAAGCCGACATCAGGATCACTCTTCTCGGTGCCTGGGACTTTGTTTTGGCTGTGAGAGGATGACTGTTCCCACGAGGCTTGGAAGTGCCAAGAACCAGAGCAAAGTCTTTCTTCTGGTCACCCCAATTCTGCGTTGGGGGGTTTCTTTGATGGGAAGGGGACGTTAGCCATCTGTCCTGTCTCAAGGGATGACTGAGTCTGGCTACAGTGTCCATGACGTGATGTTAATGCTTGCAGGCAAACAATACAAGTAGAAATAATGTTTGCAAGTATAAATCATTTTTATAACTTCAGCTAATCAGAATCTGTCCCTTTTATGGGCATGATGAGCGCTCTCTCTCCCTCTCTCTCTCTTTCTCCCTCTCATTCCGACTCTCACACAGGGTTTCTCAAGTGTGCAGGACATTAAAAGGAAAATGGATAATAAAACTGCAAATGCAGGGCCTGCTCCTGAGAGGTGCTGGATAGTCATGCTTCTGGTTGGCTTCACTGCAGCTAGCTTTCATGGTGAAGCCCACGATATGAAAGGTATGACACAATGTTGGGATTCCCCAGCAGCCTCATGGAGGTAAGGGAGCTCTTCCCCAGTGGAACAGATCCCCCGGTCTCTGTGTGAAGTGCTGTTGGCAGATCGCCTGATCTGCAGAAACTCTGTTCTCTGGAAGGAATAAGAATTGTATGAAGTGATCAAGATAGCAGGAAGGGGGTCACAGCTCCTTCCTTGACCCTGCTCCTGCAATGGTTCTCTGGCTGGTTGTTCCGACTGCCCGAGATGTGACTTCTCCACGCTTTGGTATAAGCCATTACAGGGGAGGGACTGCAACTGGTTTCTGCTCCAGCTGCCTCCTGCTTCACACAGTGCTGGCTTAGCTCCTCCCACAGGAACAGGGTTGGGAGCTTTCTTGGGAGTAAAAATTTGTTGTGTGTCTTTGGAGATATTTCACAAAGATGAAGGCAATACAACCTATCAGAGAGAGCAATTGCTCCAAAAGCAGCATGCATTGCCATAGCATTTAGTGTACAAGTGTACCTATACATAACCTCACTCTCATACACCCACTCTCATCTTTATACATGTACAGAGCCACCCCAAAATCTCAGTCCTCATCCAACAAACCCATGCGTTCCTGTAGTTCTAATACTACCATGATTTTGGCTGTATGGAAACGAGAAGGTGAATATACCAGATGGAACCCATATTAGGTCAGGCCAACTTCAAACAGATATTTGCTGTGAAACTGTGAGAGGCAACTAGTCTACATGTTGTCGAGGTACCCTGTGTCCCATCCCTTCTCCAATTGTCTCCTAGCTCCAAGTCACCCACGCCATGTTCCTGCTTTGACTCCATGTCAACCCCTGACCACCAGGTTGTTTCACAGCTGGCACTTAGATCTTTGCAAGATGTGAAGACACACCTTGGTGGGTGGGGTTTCTAATTAGGGCCTTGAGGGTTTTTCCGGTACTTAGTTGGCCTGACAACCTTCACTTGGGGCCCGCAGGCTCTGCTGATTGGTTTGGGAGTTTTTATTTAATCTGCAGCTTGGCTTTTCACTGCTTGATTAGCCCATGTTTTAGGTACGCCCTGCTTTAGCTTTGCCTTGTTGAAGGCTCTCAGGAAAAGATTTAGCTTTGTCTTCACTTCTGTTTATGGTATTACCTCATGCTGCTCCTGACTGGGCTCCCTGGAAGGATCCTGAACCTAATTCAATGCTTTATCTCATCCAGGGATGCTGATGGACAGTCTGCTTTTTGATACTGTGAAACTACTCTCTGGCTGGTGAGTGTTGGTTCTTGGCTTATATCCTCTGTCATGGAGCAGCCCTGCCCTTCCTGCTCCTTGAGGCATTACAACCTGCTCTGATGGGAGTGCTGGACTTACTCTTTTTGCCAGTGGTAGCTATGGTTATTTTATTTAAGCTGTCCTTCTTCTGGTTAGTCAAAGAAGAGACTCCCCATTGTCTCGATCTCCTGGCAGTACCCACTTTCCTTCTACCGTGTGTTTTCAGCCCTGTTCTATCTGCTATCCTGTGCTTACACTTAGTCCAGACCCAAACTCCAACCCTAACCTGTCAGGTTTTAAGTGTCTGCCCATGCAGTAGCTGTGGGGCTCTTACTATAGCTCTGCAGAAATCTGTAGTTACAGTTGGATTTTGTTAGTATTTGGGGATGAGAGAAAGGTAAAGTACGGAACAGTATTGCTGTGTGACTGTTAATGGACTATCAAATATAACCTGGTGCTACCAGGAAAACTCAGGTGAGAGACCTGTTTTGTCTGAGCTGTTCTTGGTACAGCTTGCCTACAGCTTAAAAAAAAAGTTAGAGTTGAAAGAATAAAAAAACTGAGTTGCAGTAGGATGAGGCTGGAAAGATTCTCTTCAAGAAAAGTAGATAGTGCTAAAATCTCTATCAGTAATCTGATAGAGATTTTGTTTTTTACTTTGTTGTGTTTTGTTGGTTTTTGGGGTTTGTGTTGTGGGTTTTTGTTGTTTGGTTTTTTTTTTTTTTTGTTTTGTTCTTTCTTTTTTTAATCTGGGGAACAACTGTTTAAATCCTGAAAAAAACCAAAGGTTTATATTTGATAAACGGAAAGAAAGGTGTCAGGGGGAGAAAAGAATGTGTACAGGAAGAAAAAAAAACCAAACCAAAACCAGTATGTGGGCAAAAAAAGGAACCAGCATTTGATTAAGAAGGGGAAAGTGATCTCTCTGAATTGGGTCGCTGCTGTTGGACCACTGGGAAAGCAGTGTCTCTGTTTGCAAGTGATCTGTTTCACCAAGCGAGAAAGATGAGGCAGAGCAGAAGAAAAGCTGAAGAAAGATCAATGGGAGGAGGGGGACAGCATGGCAGATTTAATTAATTACTGCATATTAAAATGTTTGTTTACAGTAACAAACAGCTACAAGAGGTCTGATGTTAATTAATTTACAGCATTTTTCACCAGTCCCTATGCCGTTGCTGGCAGTCAAGGAGGTAACACTGTGGCAGGTAAGATAATGTCTCTTTGGATTTACAGCAGCATCTCTGAGGTGAGCTGGGAAGGTAGTGCGGTTCTGACTGGCTGCCTCTGCATGGCAAAGGATTCAGGTGATCCTGTCCAGATGGTAAAAGGGATGTTGTCTGGGCAAATGTTGTTCTGGCAGATCTTCAGAGTTGAGCAGTAAGGGTGGGTGCCTGGATAAGAAAGCCAGGCTTTTTGAGGTGGGGTTACAGTGTTGTATTGGTTATGCTGCAGGGGCCGGTGTGCTGTGAGGTTGCAAGTAATTTTGTTGTTGTACTCAAATCTGGACAGCCTCTGCAGTATTCAGGACTGTGTATGGGATTACTGGGGTTGTTTAGCCTGGAGAAACAGAGACTGAGTGATCTCTATAATCACAGGAAGGTAGGTTGTAGTGGGGTAGGTGTTGGTCTCTTTTTTCAAGTAGCAAGTTATAGGATGAGAGGGAATGGCCTCAAGTTGCACCATTAGGAAAAAAATATTCACCAAAGGGATTGTCAAGATTTGGAAGTGGTTGTGTTGCAATCTCTGGCAGTATTTAAAAGGTGCATACATGTGGTGCTTTGGGATGTGGTTTAGTGGTGGACTTGGCAGAGATAGGTTAACAGCTGGACTTTATGATCTTAAAGTTATTTTCCAACCTAAATAATTCTATGATTTTTCTACAGCTGGTTTGCAGAAGATTGTTGCCTCCTCCATGTCTAAAAGATTCTGGAGTGATATGTGTCCTGCCCTAAAGTTGGATGTGGTCAGTCTCTGTGGGCATTTGGTAATTTTGTCCCAGTAGGGGATCATTTAGGTATTGATGGGTTGATACCAGAGGAGAACAAACCTGGAACAGAGTTTTGCAGTTGGAAGGAATATGCCTGATTCTGGGAAGCTTCCTTGGAAGAAACCAAAGTTCAAGCCCCAGGGAAATCTAAATTTGTGTTCCTCCAGCCCAGTGAGACTCCTCTGCCTTCCTACCTTAGCTCTGACTGCATTCCTCAACTAGATGTCTTTGAAGGCAAAAGGGTGATGGTATTTTTGTACCACTGTCCCAATGTGCTGCAGTTGTGGCTAGATGCCGTCAGTGGATGAGAAGGTCTCTGTGAGCTGAGAAGGTGGGTCAGGTCCTAAGAGCAATGTGTGAGCTCTGCAAAGGGGAAAACCTCTAAGATTATTTGAAAAGCTCTGTTGCTCTGAAATAGCTGGAGTGCTTAGCAGAGGGCCGAGAAGCTCTTTCACAAACTGCATAATGTGCTTATGGATGGGCAGGTAATTAAGCATGGAGAGAGCAAGGCTGAGCTTAAAACCTCTGATCTTGGTTTCACTGGTGTTAATGCCAGCAGAGAAGCAGTACAGGAGGTCTGGATTTCACACCTGGCTGGTTCCTCAGGCTGATAGAGCTGTGCTCCTTTACAGTGAGCCCTTTGTATACGCAGCTGACTCTTGCTCCTCCTCTTGGTAGCTCTTTAAAACCATGAGACTTAATGATAAAGAGAAGGTAAGTCAAAACTTACCACACTGAAGCCCCAGCTGGAGTAAATCAGTCTTGTTTCCTGAACTTCACTGAACCTTGGTTGTGGAAGACTGAGTCTTTGTCCTCTAGCTGCCTTGTGGGGGAAACAAGTCTTCTCCCACTTTTGGAAGCTCCTCATCTGAGTTTCTCTATGTGGCTGCAGGTGGGCTTTGTTCTTATCTACTTTGTGGGACTTTGCTGTAATCCCATAATTGATCTTTGTAGTGGCCCTGATATTGGCCCTGTCATTTTAATTGGCAGTTAACACTTGTAATTGGTCCTGACTGTATCCCTCTGGCAATTAGCTCTTGTCACTGTGGTTCAGTTCCAAGTTCTTGATACAGGGTGTTAAGAGGTCCTAACATCGGCCTGCCTAAACTGCCCTTTGCTGTTTGTAATTTGACCTGCTATAACTTTGGCAGTGAGCCACCCTGCTTCAACCATACCTTGATCTCAACATTAACACTCGTTGTAATTCTCCCTTTTACTGACCTCTGCAATCAAGCCCTGTAATGGAGAATCATAACAGTAATTGAATGGTAATCGGAAGAAGAGAGCACTCTAGCAGGGAGATGTGCTGGAGCATGGAACCCAGAAAGACTGAGTTAACTTTTTTTTATTTGTGAAACCTTGACTTTTGGGAGGGCATGCAGGCAGTCTTCACTGGGCAAGTGGCTCTTTATGTCTCTGTCATAGCACTGAAAAATTTCTGCAACCCAAAGACAGAGCAGAAAGGGAGGGGTTGGTTAAAAAATGACAAGGGGTTTCTAGGTGCTAAGTGTGGCAGAGTGAGATCAAGCTCTTCTTTGAGTAGCACGCTGTTTCAGAGACAAGCCTGCAAGGCAGCAAAACCTTTGCTGACAAATGATTTCTCAAACTGTTAACGGGCTGAACATAGCTGAACATCTGGGGAAGACACCGGAGCAGCTGTTGCTGCTCTTTAACTTTCCTTATGCTTTTCCTTTAACCAGAAAAGTGCTGGCAGAAGGTAACAAAAAGGAAAAGGGAGTGCTCTTGAGGCAGGTGTATCCCTGCCCTGGATGGAGGAGTTACACAGCCCTATAATTCTGATCACAGACGATGGCGCAGGAGGTGTGTGTCTGCACCTGGTGGTTTTAATCAGGAGACCTATGGCCCTTCAAGAGTTCTGTGGAACACATGGTGCTCTGTCCATCTGAAAATTCCTGTTTTATGTCTGTGTGCTATTTCCACAGTTAATCCATTCTGCAGTAGTAGAAGCAGGTAACTTTAGTGACCTTAGATGTCTCGCATAGGAATGAAAGTTCTTCTGAAAGTGAATGACTGCAGTAGAGACCTGAGAATGTTCCTTATGCAAGGAGTACTCGAACAATCAACTGTCTTGTAGAAAGACCTTCTTTTTCAAGTCTATGAAGGGGAAAAGGTAAAGGATACTTTACCTTACTGCCACCTTGTACTTACTATGAAAAACATTACCAATATTGGTGGCAGAACAAAAGAGAGCTGCTTTGTTGTGGGCATTTTAGCATGATTCTCCTGATGCTGTGAAGTGGTTTGGACTCCCAATTTTTAGTCCTGCCTGTTGTGTGAGCTAAAATGAATCATGTCACCTCTTTTCATCCTGTTTCCTTGCTCTTTCTCCATCTTGTCTGTTCATGGCTTGACAGATGTAGCTTATGGGGCCATGGGCTCCAAATACTGTGGAGTAGTTTTGTTTTACTCTGACACTGTGACTTTGGACAGCAGATTTAGTAGATTTAATTTCTGACACAGTGCTGATAAATCTGGTTAAGATGTGGCTGAGTGTCTCTACATGTAAGCCATGTAAGAATTTTTTTAAATGGTATGGTTGAGCACTGTAACAGGTTTCTCTATCCCTGGAGATATTCAGAAGCTGGCTGGGTACTGCCCTGAGCAACCTCCTCTTGTTAACTGTGGTCTGAACAGGTGAGTTAACTTAGACTATTTCCAGGGGTCCCTTCCCACCTTACCCATTCTGTGGTTTTTGTGGGATAAGAGTGTCACAGAAGTGCAAAGTGGTCCTTCAGGCACAGGCACTGTGGCGCATGGCCTCCTGGAAATTGTTAATGTGGGGAGCCTGGCAGCTCTGCTGTTGTAGTTTTCTCTAGGACCTGTATGTAGCATGGTCCAGGAAGGATGCTGTACTTCAGGGACACCCTTAGGCTGGCTGCTAACAGCTTTGACTGATGTTGTCTGGAGGGTCAGCACAGCCTCTTATCCTATGATTATTT
This sequence comes from Heliornis fulica, assembly GCA_013399135.1. Lineage (NCBI taxonomy): Eukaryota > Metazoa > Chordata > Aves > Gruiformes > Heliornithidae > Heliornis > Heliornis fulica. Next base: position 351,285 of record VXBZ01006979.1, on the reverse strand, counting down.
TTTGGACACTAAGCAGCAGCAGCTCTCGGGGAAATGTGGGTTACTACCTTTAAACTGGAATAGCATGTGCTTAAGTAACAGCCGAGAACACACCAGAGTAGGGAGGAACCATACCACCTCTCACAGGGTTAGGCTGCCAGCTCGGCCTAGCTCCTGCACCACTGTCTCAGAGCAGTGGCATGTTTATTTTCTTTCCCAGTGTGTGTTGGTATTTCACTTTTTTTCCTGACAGAGATAAATGATCTCTTTAGATTTGAATAATAAGTAAGTGAAATAAATGTGCCTGTTGAGTTGGTAATTCTGACTCAAGTTCAGGTACATTGAAAACTCAGTCTGGAAAGTTTGTGTCAATTTAGACTTACAAAGCTTGTAGTGGCATTCTGTTACCTAGTCTATGCTTCCTGCTGTTTTGTTCTTCGGGCTTCTAGTTCCTTCCAGACTGATTTAGCACAAATCGGATTGAGAGCTGACCCAGCCAGTGACTAATGTGCCATGCACTGAAGATGCAGTTGGAAACCAGAATCGGGCAGAAAGGCCAGCCTGAAGTTGTGAGGCTTCTTTAGGTAAAAGAGAAGACTTTCTCTGCAAGATCTCATCAACTTGCTAGAGTGGGAGCTGAGGTTTGAAGAAAAACATGGGCTGGTATAATTATGAGACTCGACAGTATTTTCATCATCTGAGAGTGTATTCAGGAGGTACCTGGTTTCAGTCTCCTTTTGTGTCAAATTGTTGAAGCAGGAGCTGTATGTCATTACTGATCAGTGCAGAATGTAGTGGCGTGGGGACTTTGGCCTTCCTAGGAGCCCCTAGGCACTGAGATCATACTTTGTAATGAATAACAGCATATGGACACAGAGTGATCTCGGACAGGGCCTGATTACTCTCTCTTGCCTGTATCATGTCTGTGGGGTTTTTATACAAAGTCAGTGAACTGCACTGATTTGTATTAGTGGAGTGTCTGGCACATTGACTCCAGGAACATTTCTCCTGATTTACACGCCCCCAGAAGTGATCCACTAAGCAGGTGCAAATGTACATATTTGATGTAGACCTCTGCTTTCCCTCAGAGTGCTTGCCAATATATTTTTTTTGTTTGTAAGGCCTCTAATGTTTCTGTGAAGAGCAAAGCAAATGTTATTTCACAAAGGGTATACAATGTCTCTCTTGATAGAGGCAGCCTATATAAGTCTGTAATAATAATACCAATAATAATTATTATTATTGGATAAACTCCTGTTCAGGATTCTGGCTGCACAGGCAGTTCCTCTGCAGTTTGACAGCATTGTGGCCAGTAAGAAAGCGTTAAAATGATGCAAGCATTTAGCATTTGTGAACTTAACTCTATAAACTTGATGAAGTGAAGAGAATCTTTTTGCTCTGTGCTGAGCTGAGAAATATTCTGGCACTCTGGACACCTGCCATCTTCCCCCTACTGCCTCTTTTATGTCCTGCTGTGAATCTGCTGTATCTTCTGCAGTGGCAGCAGCTGGCAGAACTCTGGTGCCTTTACCTCCCTGACATCTTTCTGTATTTGTACAGCACCTTGCACTACATGTCCCAAGTTCTGTGCAGGGCTCCTTAGGGCTCCAGCAGTGAATGTGATAAATAATGACAATAAAATCTGTCAACAATGAACAACATGACCCTGTAAATCATTGACAGCTAGAGCATTTCCTCTTTGGAAAATAGTCACCCTTGTGTCTGTATTATTCTTTCATATCTTTATTGTCTTTCCTGTGCTAACATTGGACATCCACCAAAGAAATCCATGGGGCAAATATTCTGGAGCAGATCTACAATCCCAGTTCTGGGGTGTTGGTTGAGCCATGCTGATTTGTGCGGTTTCAGTGCAGCCTCTTGTCCCTAGGACACTCTCCTGCAACAGTGTATAATTCCTGTAATCACTCAGTAGGCATATTTCTGAGAATGAGATCTGAGCCAAGACCAGAAATCTAATTCAGGATCTCAGACGATCGTTCTTTCTTCTAACTGGTGGCCTTGGGCTCAGAGTGACTGACTCACACAAGGAAATGAGTGTGACCTGTACGTTGTTACTGCTGTGTGTGCACGTAAGGGCAATCGAGTTGGTTGATATCTGATGAAATCACCGATGACTTTTTAGTGACCTCTGATGGAAAGGTCATGTTTCAGACCAGGAGATTTTTTTTTTTTCTGCACAGTGGTCTGTCATAAACAACAGTACCTCATTTCCACATGCTGGCTCTGTAGGAAATGGCCGCAGTCCAAGCAGGTTTGAAACGCTGTGTAAAAGTCAGAGTCTGAACCTTTAGTTAGCTTAACTCACTGCAGCTCCCTAGGAATCGAGGGACCTTTACTTACCTCCACCAGTTGGTTATTAAATGCAAGGGTAGGCACCAAATGCTGTGGGGTGTACAGATTTCTATACCACCCCCTGAATGGCTGTGTTGCTTAAACTTTTGGGCAGCAGAGCATTCTCAGTAGTAGAGATAGTGCATTTAACAATCAAACCTTTATTTTCAAGGCTTGCAAGTGTTGATCAGAGAGCAACATGTGTGATCTCTTGTAGGTCACTGAATCACATATCTGATTTGTCTGCAATTTACAGTAGTTAGTAGCAAGTGAAGAGAGAATTGGGTCACATCCTATCTGGTTCACCCCTAAGTACAATTGCTGATGTTTAGAAAAAATCAGGAAGTGGTAGGAGAGATGAATTAGGGGAAACTTTTTGGCTGCCCACAAGGGGAACTGTTCACAGACTTGAAGGCTATGGATCACACAGTATGGAAAATAGATGTGGGTTAATGTCAACCGCCTGAACTGCAGGGCCGACAAGAAGCCACGGAACAACACAGAGCAGAATATATAACCTGCAGCCTATGGCCCATAACAGTGTTATCTTTCTTCACCAGTGAGCAGTCCTGCCCCCTGTCTTTGCTTGTCATATGGCTGACCTGTCTTTCACTGGGAAAGTTTGTATTGCTGATTCTATGTGTGTGTATATATGAGCTGTTCTATAATTTCCCAAACTCTGCTGCTGCTCTGCTGTCAGACAGGACCAGGGGCTATTTGGCATGTCTTGGAATTAGGCTGCTCTCTGGTCCTTGGTGAGTCTTCTCTCTGTGTGCCCTAGGACTAGGGAGGAGGTGAGGAAGAGTGCTGATGTGATAAAGACTAAGAGGTCTTGGGCTGAGCCTACAATTGAGGAAAAGGATTAGGCTCAGTTGGTTTCACTGATGTCCTTGGTGTAAGTAGAGGCTTTACCTAATTCTGCAATGTGTTTTGAGCTACATCATCATATGCTACAGGCCAACTGGAGTGGCATAAGGATCTTTCCACCAGCTAAGAACTGGCACTTACCTTGTGCTGCTGCTCGGCACAGCACTGCTGCCCTTGTATGCACTGCTTCTTGTCTGCACCTCCCTTGCTGCTTAGGACAGACTGCAGGACTGGATATGGCTCCCATTCCTAGCTGGATGCTGTGCAGAATGAGCAATCACAAAGCTACAGTGGCAAAATGTGTTTGAGCCATTCATTGAGTCTTCAAAAAGCCTCTTTCACATCTTGCACTAACAAATGAAGCTCCTTGTGCCATCAAAGTGAGATTGATAACTCCTCTGACACTTCATATTCAATATTCTGAATATTGAGAGGTATGGGCTTCCCCTGAGACACCAACCTTTCTGCTTCTCTCCCTCTTCATCTCCAGAGACCCTGTGGGAGGATGGGGAGGGGAGAGAAAAAGAAAAGAAAGACTTGGGGTGGGGAAAAGGAGAAAAATGACACAGAGGAGCTTTTTCCTTTTCTGACTTCATCAGCATCAGTCTCATTTCAGAGCCTGGCAAATGGAATTGTGCTGCTCAGCCACAATGAATGATCCTGTTTTCCCTAGCCCCCAACCCAGCAGGGTCATTGAAATAGTCTTCCAAACTAAAATAGAAATGTTCCCGTTTTCATGAACAATAGAACCTGTGATCTGATTCAGTTAAGAACTTTTGCAAAGTCTTTCTGCCTACCTGATGTGAAAGGAAGACACAACTTCACTGTGGGAAGGTTGCACTTGCTCCATTCACTCTGAAGGCCATAGTCCAGACTGGGTTCCTGCTCCAGCTGTTTAGATGCTGAATGAAGGACCCTGGCTTTTCTATATTGTTTTCTGTCCTGCTACACCTGTAAAGGAACTGGTCTGGGTTTTCTGCTGTAGCATATTCATATCTCAGCTTATGCCACCCTGTATGACCTGTGTGTCTCATGAAATTAATCTCAGCCCAAAATGGATGAAAGGGGCTTGTGTAGCACTGGTCTTCTACCTCAGCCAGTCAGATGAGGTGCACTGAATTCCAGCTAGTCGAGCTGGAACAGGTGCTTTTGAAGGTTTTAAATTTCCCAGAGGAAATGTGCTCTGTAGTAACGAAATTTGGTCTGTCAGCACCTGGTTGTGGTACTGTGCTGGTCCATGTTGTGCCCCTGTAGAGTTAATCAGTAAAGGGATCCTGCAATGTTGACATCTCTGATGTGCATGTCTCCCAGACACTGCCTGTCTTCCACTGACCCCCCCGAAAGTCTCACAAAGGTTTGTGTGCTGGTAGTCCAGGGTTGAAGCGTGTGAGCACCGCAACAGGCAGACAGCGACTTCTGGGGCAAGAAGCACTCTGCTGGCAGCTTGGCTTCCTTGGTGAGAATTTTTCGTGCTGCAGCTCAAAAGCTGTGTGGTGCAGAATATTCCATGCTCCTAAGAGTGGTTTTGGAGATTGTAAGAGATATATGTTTTCTTGGAAAGGGTGTGGATTGTTGCCTCTTGTGTAGGAAAAATCTCCCTCTGTGGCAGACATTCTTTGCCCTCAGTAATTCACCATCTCTCAAGGGACCCATTGAGCTTGTTTAAGAAAGGTCAGCTAAATTTTCTAGCATCCTGCTGTGAAAGCAGGATTAGTAGAAATCTTATTTATCCTTGGTGTCCAGTTACTTGACTGTTCACTTCAAACTGCCATGCTGGCCTAAGTCTCAAAGTGATATGGCTGTGGAGGACAGAGACTTTCAAGAGGGTTCAGCTGTACAGAGAAGGCTTAGTTTGCTTCCACACATATCCTGTGCTGATTCCCCATGGCTAAGTCACTGGGCTTTTGTGTCACTCATGTTTTATCAGTCTGTGTTACTATAGGCAAATTGGGCCGATCCTGAGCTTAAAGAGGACTTGTTTTTAGTGCCTCTGAAAACAACTGTGGCTCACAGTGTTTTCTGTTTGAGGGATGTTCATGATTTGAGTTTGTCCATTGTATTTTCATTGCTGCTCTTTATGGCCTGATAGACCCATCTCAGCTGGGGGTCTGTGGTGCTAGGTGCTCTGCAAAGCATGATAGGAGGCAACAGCTGCTCTGAAGACTGTCCGGTCTAAATGGGTGGGACTGCCAGGTTTGCAAGGATGATATTCTGGTTTTCTCAAGTGGAAGTCTGTTACAGCCTCTTCCTGCTAATTTCTAAGAGGTATCTAATTTACCTGTCCCTTTCTTAAATTGTGTTGTTGAATCTATGTATCCCATTCCTGGAATCTCCCCAGTCTCACCAATGAATAACATGTGTTTCTAGCTTGAGGTGTACTGGGAGCCTTCTTTGACTGGGGGATTGGGCTAAATCTCTCAAGGTCCCTTCCAACCCCTACAATTCTGTGATTCTGTACTAGTAAGATCCACCTCTCACCCCACCCCATCCCAGATTTTGCCATATAAACAGCCAACATTAGTGGTTGCCAGAACACTCAGCTGGTCTGCAGCCTTGCTGACAGCAGGAGCATTTCCACACACCACTTGGCTCATCAGTGGGATTGTGGCAGCTGCTCTATGGCTAGCTGGGACTAAGTAACCACCAAAATCTTGAGGAACTTCTGAAGCTTCCCCAGGACATGGTCAGGGAGCTTGCAGCAGACCTGAGCTCCCCATCTGAGAACAGCAGCGGTGTCTCAAGCATGTGGTCACCCTTCCCTTCACAGCAAAGGGTGCAGCTGCTGACTACAGAGGGCTGAGCAGTTTGTGGAGCATGTAGAGAAAGTGGAGTGGGCTGTGTGGGTCAAGGCAAAGGGAGGTGGTGGTGGGGGCTGAGAGGAAGACCTCCCAGCCCTTTGCAGTTGAGAGTGGAGCAGCAACATCCTTTCCAGGCTTCTACCGGCAGCCACTGAGTGAGTGTAGCTGGAACTGTCAGTTCTGCTGATATGAATTAAAAGCAACATGGCAAATAGTGTATTCTAGTTGCTGTAATTATCTCTTGAGAAGGAAACAAGCAGCTGCCTTTGGCACAGCTCTGATCAGCTGTCTCAGACAGGAAGGGCAATTGCAACTTCACCTGTTGGGTTTCCTTTTGTTGATGTGCCATGTAGCCCAGAGCCAATGAGTCTGGGCACCTTGGAAGCTTGATCCTGGCACTGCAAAGAGCTGGATGTAGAGGCAAGCTCCTCTCTTCAGGGAGAGTCCAAGCTCTAATTGCTTCCAAGGTTAGATTCCAGCCTTCTTATCAACCCCTGGCGCCAATACCTGCTGTGTTGTTGATATTTCTACCATGGAGGAAGGAATAAAGCTTTTCTTTTGAATTTTCACCTGTGTCATAAGTTAAAAATAAATTAATGTGTCTTGGTTTCATGGTCCCCAGTCTCATTTCAGCCATGAAATACTGTGTAGGCTCTTAGCAAGATATGCTTTATCTTTTGAAGGAAAGGCTTCATGGAGGACATCACCCTTGTGTCATCTCCTGCTTGTATCTCATATGTGTGGCACCTGGACTAAATGTAAAAACCTTACTTGCTAAGTATGTTTTGTGCATTTTTGCTGCTGTCAACCCTTCTATTTCTTGGTCATTTCTCCTCCATCTGCCCTCTGTGCAGGTGACATCTGTTACGTAATGTCTTATTTCAAGCACAGACCCTTCCCAGGGTGTGTGTCATCTGAAGGTGCAGGTTGTATGATAACATGACAGCCTGGTTCTACTGTGAGGAAAGTTAGGCCCTGCGTAACTGATACTGTTGTCTCGTGGCTGTTGGCTCATCAGAGCAATGGTTTCTCCTTCCTACCATCTTGCATATGTCCTTCAGAGTATCACTTGTTCTGAAAAACATTTCCCTTAGTGGGAGAGGGAGATGAAGAAAATGCAGCTCTGAATATGCAACATAGATCCCTATAAATCTCATTGATCTGATTTTTTGCTAAGCTGGATGTAGACTGAAGCATGGGTTGTCTGAAAAGATATTTGGCCAGAATGGTTTTTACTTAGGAAGGGGCAAAGTTGACCTAAAAATATAAATAGTATATGGATATAAATAATCATCAACCCCATCTTCTTTCCATTAAACCTCCTACCTGTTCCAAGCCTCCATCCCCAGGCCTGGACAGGGAACCAGCATGCTGCAAGAGCAGTGGGGGCTTTAAAGTAAGAGCTGTTCATCACTTCTGTGTGCAGTCTTTCCTCTGTGATGAATTGGTCTATTTCACAGCTCAAGTTGGGATATGGGATACCTTCTGCAGCCCATGGACTGTCTTTGTCCAGCAGCAAACAAAGGAAAGGAGATGCTAACATAATACCAAGAAGGAGAGGAAGTGAAAGGGAAAATTAAAAGAAGAATAGGAGGCAGGATTAATTTTTTTTTCCTTTTCCCTTTTTTATTTTTTTTTATTTTTCCTGTGCTATGTCTGTTTCTGTCAAAGCTGCTGGAAATTGTTACCGACAGACCGAGTGTCTTCCAGTTTCTGTGTCAGGGAGTTTTGCCGATTCCGTGAACCATGCAAAAGAGGGGTCAGGCAAGAGAAGGGGAGAGCAAGAGAATGACCAATTCAGCAGAGCTCTGGCTTTATCACTGATCTGGTCAGGTTCACTGGGTTTTAACTCCATGAGCCAGTCAGGCTTAGAAGCTCACACCTTTGTTATCACCTTTCAAGAGGAGGGAATAGGGTGGTGTGAATTCTCTGGGGTCATTGAGACAGGCAGGCTAGGGATCGTCTCCCATAGTACAGACTGCCTTGCCCTCACCCTCCATAGAATGCCAGAAACCTGTATCCTCTCTGTCAGGATTGATGACTATTTATTACCGCACAAATCAGAGTGGGGACAAAGGTTGTAGGAGGTTTTGTGTCCTGCTTGGCCCTACCATCATGGCTTAGGGCAGAAAGTGCAATGAAAATTACCTGCCAGCACCAAGTGTCATTGATGTTTGGGTCCAGGTCAGAAAAGAACTCTGAGATCATGGAACTACCTGTGGTTCTGCCATGTGTTCCCCTGTGGAAACAGAAGCTGTATCTGTACAAGTCTAAAAGCACAGACCACCTTCTGACTACCCCTGTAAATGCCCTGTGTGTGGGCTTTGTACTGGACACCCAAGGTCCCTATGCTCAAAAGTATAGGCACAGCTAAGGGAGATCCTTCGGGTCTTGTACTTGACAGTACAACCATTTCCAAGGAATTTTATGCTCAGGTTGCTCTATCTGCATGTGAATGCTATGCTTGACTTGACAGTACTGTCAGTTGTGCTAAAGGTGGCAACTGAGAGGTGAGCTACAGTCACTGGGAGGATCAGGCTAAACAGATATTTCCTGACTGATGTAAGAGACTGGGAAAATATTTTTTGAGGTTTTGATTATTTTCTACCAAAACAGGAAGTCTCACAGCAATGTGATGCTCGGACAGTTTCTTCTTCTAGAAGCTGGAACCTGGTAGCCATGAGAAATTGAGTGTCTTGTGGGCAACATGTTGCTGTACCTGATTGTTGCTTTGATGGAGGCTTAGGCTTGTCTAAGTGTGACCTGAGGCTTGGAGGATCTCTACTTATTTGGAATAATGTCTTTGCAGGTCCAGATTAATTCATTAAAGCTGGTTTATCTTGCTTTTTGCTCACTGCTAAAGCTTTGCTCTGACTGTTAACATCACTACTGAATGTGCAGGTCTTGAAAACAAATAGCTCTCTGCCTTCAGAAGTAGGTTCCTGTATCATCATGGCTACCTGCAGAGTAGAGGTATAGAAGCTGTAGTAGCATTGCTTAGTGAAAGAGAGGAGCTGGAAGCCACTGGGACTTTGGGATCCTGTTCCTTTCTTGGTTGTCAGGGACCATTAGACTGTGTGCCTCTGTTTCCTTCTTCAGAAAGGGTCTGCTGTGACCCTTCTGCTCAACAGAGGCTACAAGATTTTTCTCCTGCTGCAGACAGAGGACTGCCAACTCAGGAAGATGTCCAAGAGGCCTCCCCTAAAGCACACACAACCCAACCACCTGAGACCCCCTAGCACTGCAGTGCTCTGCATAACTATATAGCTGTCTGAGCAGGAAGGCAGAACAGTGCCAGCTCTGGGGATGGCAAGATTAGCAAGCGATGTGCACATTTTGGTAGTGGATTTGGCAAGGACAGTGCTGAATGTGAATATTCCAGAGGGCATGTACAAATAGCAGTGGGGTTGGTGCTCCTCCACAGGCTGATGGGAACCTCCTTTCCTGCTGATCACTGGCCTGTGCTATTCCATCACCCTGCAGAGAGAGCAAGATTCCGGCTGGCTGGGTGTAAGTCAGTCAAAAAAAAAAAAAATTACTTCAGCAAAAGGTTCCTGGAGTTTGGAGAGTGGAGGGAGATTGAGGAGGATGTCAGCTGACCATGCTTTCACCACCAGCTGAAGGCACAGAGGGATGTCAGGCAGCTTTCTGTCTGTGTGTGATGGAGCTGATGATGGCTGCTGCTGCTTCCTGTGGTGGTTGAGAGGCCTGGGTACATGCTATATTATGTACAGGCCAAAAAGCTTTCCATTACCCAAAGAATTAACAGTCTAAGATGAGACAGGGCTGCTGACACATCAAATGAGTAGGAGAAACGTGACTTTGTGTCCTGGACTCTAAATATAGTTGCTAGACATGAATAACTAGAGATCACATGCAAAGATATAGTCATATGTTCAGGTCCCAGAGCTCCTGACTCTGAAGCTTCTTGTCTCTCTTCAGGTCCATCTCTGTTGGTGATTAGTTACAGCTGTGGCTGAGTGAGGGTATTCCAGACCAGGATCTCTACAGGAGAGCTGTAGGTCTGTGGTCATAATCTGTCGTTTGAACAGAGGTTAACCATGGTATGTGAGAGGGGGTTAGCTCAAAATGTCAACAGGAAGCAAAACAGTGGTAGGCTGTCTGCCTGTAGAAACATTTTTTTTCTCCACTTTTTTTGTTTTTATGGGTTTTTTCGCTTTCACACTTTAAAGGACTGCAGAAGGTGACAGAGTAATGCCTCTTGCTAAAGAAAAAATTATGTGGATTTTTTTTTTAGAAAGGTCTTTATCTTTTCTCTTGCATTGTCTGGGCTGACCATTGACAACAGAAGAAAAGAGGTGGGTTTATTACTTGGAATGGAAAGAGCAAGTGTTGGAGGTGGGTTGTTAGATCCTCTGGGGATTTGTGACACAGGCTTGGAGTAATTTCAGCCAGTTTGTTCTCCCTCCTGTATGGACGTCACCCTTGCTGTGGACTGTTTCCCAACAGCTTATATGCTGCACTTCTGGGTTCTATATGTGCTGCAGAGTTTCAGAGGTGTCTGATGTCCTGACTACTGAACATGTATAAAGTGAGTAGACAGCTCTTGAATTTGACTAGTTGTAGGAAGCACCAAGGGTAATTCAATGAGCAAAATGTTCTTTAATTTTGTTTCAGAATAACTTGGGCTGTATTTTCTGTTTTTTTTTTTTCTTCACCGCAAGAAAAATACAAAGCAAAAGCTGAGATTATAATCTACTCACTTGTCTTTAGTACTCTTCGTGCTGACTATTGTGTGTGAGATCTGGTAACTTTGCAGGGAAAAAGAGACCATATCAGCAAATATCCCAAACCCAACTAGACTCAGACAGTTGAGATTCTGCGTGTAGCACATAGACAAGTCTTTTGTGATTGGCTTTGTATTTTATGTGCTTTCTTCTCCTGTGGTGATGCTCTAGCTGTCTTCATGGGGCTTTCCAAAAATTTCAACTGAACTTGACCTCAGAAATGCAGGCTTTGGGTTTCAGAAGATGTTGGTGAGCAAGCTGGTAAACGAGGAGAGACGCAGCCTTTGGTTAGGTAGGAATCACCCAAGTGAGGGTGCTGAAGGTGGCTTTCAAAGGTGTTTTCTTGTGAGTGTAGGATCATGAGCACCAGCAACATGGTCTATGAACAAGGTGTATCTGGATGGCTCAGAGTATCCACTGGCAGAAGCAGCTGTAGTAAGTGTGTAAGGAATGCATATATAGCGGTCATGAAGAGGAGAGGGACAGACCTATGGTGAGGTACTTTTATTATAGGGGCATTACAATTAGCAAAGGAGGTGTTTGTGCTGAAAGTACACGTGCAGGGAGCGGAGAGCCAGGGAGGGGAAGAGCTGGAGGTGATGGAAAGGAAGGGAGAGTGCCCTGACCTCTTCTCATAGCCCTGACTGTGTCCCCATCTGAAGGTCTGGCATATCCACTCTCACTACTTAATGATAGTGACATTACCCATCCGCCCAGCATCGCGGGGCTTTTGTCTTCATTCAGGCAGAAATGAAGTTCTCCTGGGCGCACTTATCAATCACTGCAAAGCTCCAGCTGTTCCGGAGCCTTTGGATCGACTTCAACAGCCGTGCTTACAAATTGTCTCTGAATAGCACCGAGCTGAGACCCCCTTTTTTGTCATTGTCTTCCGACAAATGTTTTTTTTCGGCAGCCTTTCGCAGACGTTGCCGGCTGCCTTCTGCTGCAGTGATTGAAAACAGGCCTGTTTTGCATTCTCCTGCCGGAGTCCTGGGTTCAGGGAGCTGTCCCTGAGTGCCACTCCAGCGAGTGCCGTGCCAAAGACAATTACATGCATAGTTTTGCTGATTGCATTAAAATCATTAGAATGAAAGATTCTGAAATCGTACATTAAGGGGGGAAATTAGAAAAAGCTTCAGAGACAGACAGCAGCGTCCCCAAAGTGAGGGCAATACAATTAGCTCAAATTGTGTTACATACACACAGACTAGGAGTAGCTCCTGTAACAAATGACCTTATTATTGCTGTTCCCTCTCTCCCTCCATTCCTTTTTCGCTCCTTCACCCCTTCTCACTCTCCATTACTTTTTCTCTCCTCTGAAGCTACTTCTCTGGCCAGAACTACCATTCTCCTTATTCTGCCCTTCGCCTAGCTTTTCTCCCCTGCTTTTGTCTTGAGGGATGCCTGGGAAAGGTTGGTCATGGGATCCCTGGAGTGTAGTACTTTGCTTTCAGAGCTGCTTTGCAGGCCATTTAAGAGGAAGTGAGCAAGTGCAACCCCAGAAGTTAATTTTCAGCTGAGCAAGAAACTTTGCTCTCCTGGGGAACAAGGAAGTACACAGCTCCAAAAGCTTTGGACATGAACCAGCCATCAAGAAGATCGAAGCATTCAGCTGTCTAGCTATGCTCCGTATCCAATGCCAGGAAACAGGCTAGCAAGTATGCCTGAGGTGGGAAGTGTTTCTGCATACCACAAGAACTGGCACAGTGGGAGGTACAGAAAGGTTAATTCTTGAGGGGAGAATGAAGCTTCTCCAGTGTAAATTCTGGGTTGTTGGAAAAAAAAAATTAAAAAAATCACATTATGTCAGGGCTTATGGGCCAGCCCTTTTGTCATCCTGTAATCATGCTAACAGAAAGCAGTTGGCCATCTAGGATTGCCTAACAGTTCACAGCCACAGTATTTAAAGACAGCTGAAGGTAAGAGGAGGACTGGACTCTCAGGGGTTAGGCTGAACGATAATCAGTCTCTGGAAAAGGATAAGGAAGAGAATTACTGAAAAATACTACATAAAGAGGGACCTTGGAGGAAGAGTACTTTCTGGGAAATAATAAAGCTCAGATTGTAGTTTAGGGAAAACTCCTTGGGACCAGGAAGATGCTTGCTGAAAGCTCAAGGAACCAAAGAGAATCTCTTCTGGAAAAAGAGTGTGAATTTTATGTGGGTGCTGGAGCCCAGACACTCCACAAGGGACATTTGTCTTTCTGTCTAAATAATGCTAAGAAGCAGTTGAAAGATTGTGGTTGTCCTTTGTATGAAGATGGAGACTCCAAAGCATGTAAAATGAATTCACCAGGGTCAACCAGGGAACTTGTGTCAGAGACTGAAATGCATCTTCCTCATCTGGTAGTCAATATCTTAACTGGAAAACCAGTTGTGTGTCACTCTGCACTGCAACATCACATAGATTTTATGCTGGGACTGGGGAAAGTTATGACATGGGCTGGGGTAGCTCTCTTGTACCCCAGTTTTTTGGAGTAGCTTGCAGAAACCTGTGTCAGCTATACCCATGCATCAGCTTGCCCTGCTTTGCTTGAGGTGCCTCCAGTCATGCATGATCTCTGTGTCCTGCTGTAACGTTATGCACTGCAGACCTTGTGTTTGCATCCAGCTGCTCCTTCCCAAGAGCCCAGACATACTGTGTAGTCTCTATTGAAACATACATGGAGGCAATGAGCACACTGAGTGGTGGTGAAGCAGCACCACTGGTCCAGGCTCTGCTTTGGGATCTCCGCTTAGCTATTTTCACTGCCTAGTGACATCCTGGGCTGTATTCAGCTGGCTTAAATTCCACTCACTTTTCTCTGCCAGGCTCCTATTAACAGACTATGGATCTTCAGAGAAGACTATATCAGTGGGCACCTCTGCACTAAGGGTCTGAAAATATCTGTTCAGTGTCCTGGGTATTTGATGTACTGGAGTGGATTTTCCTGCCCTTCTTGTGTATGCCTGGCTTTAGAGCCCTGTTCTGCTCTGAGGTGTAGGGTATTGTCTTTTCTCTCTGTTTACACTCTAGCCCAGGATCTTGTTCATGAAAGGAGCTGGTGGGGGAAACTAAGAATGGGAAAAGCAGTTCTGATACTGTCTTGATGTACTTAGCTGTCTGCAGCAATATGTACCTCAGAGATATCTGAACCCAAGGTGGGTTTTTTGTGTTTGTAGCATAAATAATAATAATAATTCAAAATACTATACATTAACAAGTCACTGTACATACTTCACATAACATGGTATGCTTACTTCTCAAGAGATTACAGTCTCATCTTAGATGTGGAAAAGAGGGAAATACGATTTCTACTCATGCAAAGGATTATGGGGAGAAAGAGAAGCATGAGGAAGAAAGTAGAAGGCTGGTATGATAATGGGACAGAGACAGTAGCCAGTATTTAAAAAAAAAAACAAAACCCAAAAACAAAACAAAGAAAAAAATTAAGTTATTAAAGAGATAGGAGTGTGGAAAGATGTAAGGGAGCAGGGGATGCATCAACAAAATGAAGTGGATGAGAGATCAAGTTGACTTCCTAACGTGAATCAAAAGCGTGGATGGTCTGTGTGAGGCATGTAGAGGAGTCCAGGAAGTGACAGGATGGGAGTATGAAAGAGGAAATGGATTTGGTATGGTAGGGCACCTCAAACTGGAGGCAAATGTGATAGTTGGAGAAACTTGTCAGGAAAGGAAATCAAGCTAAGATGTCCTGTTCCAGACAGAGGAAAGAATAGTGGCTTTAAAGGAGAGAGGGGTGTATATTTTAGCTAAGGGGAATTGACTGTTGGAAGGACAAGCAGAGATACAAGCTTAAGCAATATGAACGGAGACAGATGAGGGTGAGGAGGGGAGAAGAGTCTAGCTTGCTCGCTCAGAAGTTCAAAAGGGATCTGAAGATGTTAAGTAGAAGAGCAGTGAGCTGTGGAGCCTGAAGATGCCTTTAAAAACATCTGCAGAGAAGTGGAATGATAGGAAAATGCAAATCTTCAAGGATATATCAGCAGTCAAGACTTCTCCCAGCAGAAGATGCCCTGACTGAAAGCAGCTGTCGCTTATGGGGATTTCTGCTGCTTTTGTTTCAACTTAACTCACAGGAAAAATAAAGCAGTGGGGTTTAGTTATAACTGCTCCCTGTGAACCACCTTACTCCTTACCTTCCTTTGTATCCAGTTCTCCATGTTCTTCCTAGTAACCATTAGGCTGGAAGGGGTGTTGTGAAATTTTGTCATTGCAAATGCCAGCATTTGCCTATTGGAGGTAAAGACTAACCTTGGTTCTTACAGAGAAGAGCGGGAGGTGTTCATTCCCTCCAGTCTCTCCTGGCAGATTAGAGAATCATGTGCAAGCAGTCTATTTGTAGATATCATGCTGAACAATGTATAGGTTGTAGGATTCAACCTCTGAGGCGAGGCAGCAGAAAGAGCAGATTGTATGGATGTACGACTCATATTTGAAACTGATACTAATTTCCAGGCCACGTTAATATTCAGCAAATGATACGTAGTGGAATTCAGAGCAGTTTTGTCAGAAGATGCTCTTTGTATCTTCTCCACTGACTGGCCTTTGTCTTTTCTGTACCCTTATCACAATGTGCTCTCCAAATTCAGAGATCTCATCTTGCTCTCATGTAGTGCAGAGTGATTTCCTAGACTTTTCTGAGACCATACATACCATTCTGTAAGATACCTTCTTTCCATCAATGTGAGAGAAGATTTGGAAAGACTAGTGTTTCGTGGCAAAGTTAGTCTCTCTGAACACCTCTTTACTCTGCCAGAGATCCCACTGCTGCTTTTGATATGTCTTGTGAAGATGGCCAGTTTCTTGTTTGCTTAGAAATGGGGAGAACATACGGAAAGGCTCAGGCTAGAGTGTGTTTGGGCCAACAAGGACTTGACTTGATCAACTTCAACAGGCTTTGAATCAGACCTTTAATGACTACTTGCATGTGGGCTGGGGTGAGTAGGCTGAGAAGGGATGTCGTCTATGGCAGGATCACTGCAGAGAAAGGATGGTGCTTTACTGGGGGTGGAAAATGGAATTGTCACTGTGGAATGAATGAATTGTACAGTTTCTCTTTTGTAACCCAGGGAATAATTAAGATAGATGGGTAGATGAATTAGCTGTCCTGCAAGGTCAAAAGTGGATTGCCTTATTACTCTATTATTTCACTGTTGTGGAACTATCACCACTAACGCCTTTTTCATGATATTTTGTACATAACTCCCAAAAAAAAAAAAAAGGAAAAAAAGGGGGGAGATACAAATTGATCGTTTGCTGGTGAAATCAGTCTTCGTCATCGCCAGCAGTGCTTGGATTAATGGGATTGAAGGCTGCTGGAGGTTCAGCCAGAGAGACGGGCGGAAAAACAAGAGAAATTGGTTTGCACCCCTGGGAATGGAATTGATGTGACTTGCACGGAGTTGCTGCAGCGGTGGTGGCTGCTATGCTGTGATGCTGGGTTGTGTTTTTATTAATTTTATTTTTATATGGGAAATGGGAGAACAACATAAATCCCTAACTGGAAAACTGGGTCATTACAAACATGGCTGGTAATCTTCTAGGGTGTTTGGGAGATCCAAAAGAGTACATTTGCTATCAGCCTTCAGGGAACAATAGACCAGTCTTTGTGAAACACAGCTGCTTTCTTGTGGTCTTCTGCTATTCCTGTGGGGTTTAAAGGTTGAGGTTTGGGACATGCACTAGAAACTGGATATTATTTCCATCATTGGCAGATACTCTCCAATTTACACAGCTGTCTATGATGATCTTCTAAACAGGTAAGGACCATCATGTGGGTGTAATGAAAGTAGAGGAGACCAATGATGGACATGGTTGTAGAATGAGAGAAAGAGCGGCATATCAAACTAGGTCGATGTGTCTTTGATTTTACAGTCACAGAAAGAAACATGTGGGAGAGGAAAACCTGAAGTTAGTTTTCCCATCTGCAGCACCGAGAGGTAGCTCAGAAATCCTTGCTTAGATTCTAATAAATAAAGGTTTGGAGAGGTCTGAGCTTCTGAAAGGAAGACAGCTTGTTTTGCTCATGAGAAACCCTATTTATGCTTGGTGTAGTGGTTAAGGCTGATTGTATGTTTCCCAGGTACCGTGAGTGACAGCAGAGGAAATCCATGTCTATATGCAGTCAATGTCAAAGGTCTTTCCTGCCTACGTATATTCTCTTCTGAGTTTACCCAGTGTTAGCAGGTGATGGTGCAGGGTAGATGCAGCACAAAAAGTGCTGAAGTTAATGCTATGCTTGACTACTCTTAAGCAGCAGGATGCATACTGTTTATCTGAACAGCTTTAACAGCAGAGCCATTAAGAATGGCTTTCCACATGTGGGGCTGGATCCGAGGAAAATGAAGTCAACACAAGAATTCATGTGAACTGAAGATTTGGCAGATTGCTTCCTTGGTCAGAAATACTTGCCTTTTATCTTGCTCCTGCTCAGTCAACACTAGTGGACAGTGTAGTCTATCACTGTGTTGTCCAGTCATGTCAACACTGCTGGATAGCATTGTCCAAAAAATATGAGGAAAATCAGCTGTGCGTTTGAAAGAGTAAAACACAGATTATTTGTGAAACCTTTTGTATGTGGCTGAAGACTCAAGATACCACACTGTAAAGCTGTCCCTGTGCATGGAGATTCAAACTGAGGCTGGAGGGGGCTTTCTAGATCATGATTGGCTCTGTGAGCTTTTCCCATTAATGAAGCTATCCACAATGCAGTAGTGTGTAGGATAAACTTCCCCCGCATTTTTCCTATCCTTCTTTCTTGGATTGCTCTCTTGTTTCTGTGAGATGGTAGTGTAAAACTGGCTGTGATACAAGGCCATTTATACAAGTCTTCCACACTTGGAGAGCCCTCCCCTATTATTTAATTATTTTTATAGTTTTATTAATCAGAATAGTGTAAAAGTAGAATGAAGACTACTAAGGTATCATACAGCTGTGAGCTGTCAGTGTTCATCTCCGACACATTAATTCTAAAGTGTAAGGAAGGCAATTTTTGTCTTGGACACCCCTGGTGTGATATTTGGGAAGGGCTTTGGTGGAAAGCCTGATCTCCCACCCAAGAAGTCTGTGGGACAACATGAACTCACTCATTCCTCTATGCAACACAATTAGTCAGAGCATCAGCAAGAGTGGGACAAAAATTAGACAAAGGAAGCATTTAAAAGAGAATTCAGAAATTAGGGGTGTGCATCCCAAAACTTCTCTCAGCATCTTCTACTCTGCTTTGTTCTATACTCAGTGCACAGATAGAAAAGACTCAAGGGGAACTGGGAAACTCCTTTTCCAGCACTGTGAACAGTACAGAAGCAAGACCTTGATGCAAAACACTACGGTGTTTGCATCAGGCAACTGGCTCTGAAGATAGTCAGGGTGAGCTGAGCCTGTTTACTAGCGGGAAGAACAGCTGCTGCACAGGGCCACTGACGTTTTCTGCTCTCAGATCTGCACTGTGGATCTTGCCTTCTGCTTTCCTGTTGAGAGGTCCTTGCATCTCTGAGGGGACAGGGCCATTTCTGAGCTGCACTCTGTGCAGGCCTGAGGGATGCATGCTCTCTGAACTGTGAGTTTACTATGCTGGGTAAGGAAATACTTTAACCCTTGTGTGCTTTAGACAGACCTCTTATTATTGTCAATCTGATGTGCATAATGGATTTTTCCAGAACATCTTACTGTTGGTTTTGACCCAAACAATTTTTTCTGTTCCTGCAGTGCACAAGGTTGAGGCCAGTGCTGAAGGACTTCTGAGCTACAGTTGTAGCTTGTAGCTGTAACTATAGCTAAGTGAAAAGTGAGGAAGATCTGCCATAGGATGTGGGGCTGGACCCTCTCTTGGGAAGCCCGGTCCTTGTGATTAGAAATAAGGAGGCATGTGCTGGATGGTTACTGGACTGACCATAGGCTGTTATGTACTATGGTCCTTGCTGTTATATGGAACTCACATCTGCCAGGAGCGATCAACCAGCAGGAAGACCTCTGTTCCAGCACTACAGGTCCGTGGGACTGGAATGTGACCAGGGCAAGCTACTGCCATAAACATGATAGGGTTTCTCCTTGAGGAGCAGCTATTTGCAGGGTGAATTGTCCACTTCTTGAGAATTCTCCTCTGTTTCTATCTACTTTCTGTTGATGAAAGAAAGTCTGGGTTGCCTCCCAGATAACAATATGGGAGGTATTGGCATCACAAGGTTCTCTGTGAGCCTTTCAGTTGCAATTATGAATATCAGAGGAAGGGTTTTAAGATTGCTGTGTGTTTCACACATAGTTTCACATGTGTAGCAAAGTAAAGAGTATATTATCATCCCAGGTGAATTGTATTTTGCCTGAAAAATATGATTTTGACCAAAACCAGTGATGTAGAAAAACTTTGAATGTGTTTTTTTCTAATATTTAAAAACAAAATAAACTTTCATTTTCCTGGTTATGTTGATTATTTTGAGCTTTACTTTAAGTGTAACTTTAAAGAACTATAGAAAGAAAATCTAATACCAAATTGCAAGGACTCCTTCCTTCTTTTTCCTGTTTTCCAGAATACTCTTTTTTTTTTTCCCCCAAGGTGTGTGGCTTTACATCTAAAACTTGGGGGTGGGAGTGGGGATAGCAAGCAACATCAAGGAGTAGATTTGAGTGAATCTAATGAGGTGTTTCTTTACCTTCCTGTTCTCATAGCTGATAGAAGTTCAGTAGAGGGAATCTGTAGCTTTTAAAACTATACCTGTGAGGAGGAAAGGTTTTTCTTTGAAGCTGAGGCTTTTATTGTTTCAGCTGACTGCAATCAGGTATGTTTTACCTCTGGTGGAAATCAGTGCTTTTACACCATGGCTGATTATTCTTACTTTAAATAAGCCCTAAGATTTCATTCTTTCATCTGCCTTTCCTCCTTCAGCATTCTCATACCTTATTGTCTGAATTTGACCTACCAGTGATGCTAGCTGCTGCTGCTGTTGTTGTTATAGTCCTGATAAATCAGTGGGTATTAATTAAAGCAGCACGAGTGGAATAAAGTGAACAGAAAAGGTACTCAAAATACAGTTCTGAACTCACAGCTGCACCTTTGAAAGCTGAAGTAGGCACTTTATCTGCTAGGTTACAGTCCCTGGTTATCATCTACGGGAAATTAAAGGCATTATTTTTACCACCGGAGGGCTCCCATATTTTTCCATTAATGCAACAGAAACATATTGAACATGACTAATACTCAGGTGACAAAACCCATGAAGTTCAGACAAAGTATGTTCACTACTCCACAGCAAGATCTGTACTCTCAGGACCTTTGAAAGAAATTAGAGTAACTACTGTGGTGCTGGTTTGACAAAAGGACAGGGCATATCTTGTGATGAACAGACTTTTATTTGGTGGTGTAACAATTATGCAGTATTAAAAAAGTGGAGTTTTGTCACTGGATGGAAAACTCTAGATCCTTAGCTGAGGGTTGTGTAGATGGCAACTCAACAGGACTTTGTGAGGGTAACGTGAAGATAAAGAATTTGAGATGTGCAGATGTGGTCCAGAGGGGGCAGGTGGTCTTGCACAGAAGCACAATCAGTCCCTTTTGTAGTGAAGTGTATAGGTTGTGTCTGGATGAACACCTGTGCATTTGACTCTTCAAAAAGAGGTGGTGGATTTAATAACTCTTGGTTTATATCTCTTTTCTTTCTAGCAGATTTTGCAAATTCATCTGGGAGAAGGAAATAATTTCTTAGCATATTAGGAAGATGTAAAAGCATTCATCTGGATGGTCAGTGTCTCTTATTCTGGAAGTGGAGTGTCAGAGAATGAGTGCATAGTTCAAGGTGGGATCTGCTGAGCAATACACAAATTGCCCCGGACTGTATAAAGACGTTGTTGTATAGGGTATGGTTTCGCCAGGATGAAGTGGGACACTGAAGTACCCAGGCCCCATCCCCAACATGTAGCTCTGCCCATGCAGTTCAGGTCTTGTGTTGTCACAGGAAGACAACACAGGAACATGCTCTAGGCCAGTGTCAGGGATAAACCACAGGGAATGCTTCCTGCTCACCATCAGTACCACTGCTCCTTGACAGCAAAGTCTCCAAGATCATTAACCTTGTGCTTCTCCACATATATATATTTAATTGTTTTTAAAGTGCCTGTATTCTTTAATAGAAAGTACTGATTTATAGGTAAGATTTGAGCTTAGAGCTCACCTGGGCAGCACTCACTAGAACTGCCCGGGTTCAGTCTGTTGTGATTGGACTTGGTGCTTGAATACAGCCATGCCATTTCTATCAACACTGGATGGTCCTTGCAAGTTTTCCACCCAAATATCAGTCTAATGTGAGCCTGCCAGCAAATAAAACCAGACGAGGTTACAGAACAAGGTAGTCTGTGTAGGCCAGGTAGAATGATTAACAGTGGGTATTTAATTGATTCTGATGTCTGCAATGATCAGCATTGGAATGCATTATTACCTTCCAGCCCAGACTTACTGTTGATGATGTACTATGTCATACCACTAAACTGTCTTGAAGGTGATTTCTGGTCAACACGATATCATGCAACTGCATTGCAATGACATTTTGTGACATGCTGGGGAGGGTGGGGGGTTGGTGGGAAATAAAATCAATGGCATGCTTTAGCTCACTAGCCACATAGCTGCAATGTGTCCTGAAAGGTGGCCCTTTCCAATGGGACAGCCCTGAAATTACTACCACAGGGTGTCATTGTACCTGTGCTCCAATTGTGGAGAAAAGCTTTCATTTCATTTCAGTTTTCATCTTAGCAAAGAAGGAGGGAGTATTTTGAAACAGCTACACCTTTTTTTTTAAACAAGAAAAGTCCTTCCTGCTCTGTTTTTTGATGTTTTCATTACATTAAAAAAAGCCAACTGAACTTTAAATTTCTTCTTGTCCTTCCTCTCTCATTCCTTTCTTAATAAAATGTCATATTGGGACAACTTCAGCATTTACATTAAACCATTTAGCCCTTTTTCTAATGTTGGTCCACTTTTATACATAGGAAACAGTTCTGACTCATAGCCGGGAAGCCAATGTGTGGAGGACCTAGAACTTAAGTCCTTCAGCATTTTCTGAGCTATTCTACCTGTATTTCACAGTTGAAATAGTCTGTCAAATTGATCTAGGGAGGGTTCTGGAATTTTCTCCTCATTCTTAAATACCACCAAAGGGGTGTAAGGAAAGAAATCAAGGTGCTTTACAAGCATCTTGGCTCTCTAGTTTACTGTTTGGAGTAACTTATTGTTGTGGTTCACTGTCAGGTTTTATCATATGGGACTTGGTCTTGTTGGGTCTTGTGCTCTGTCTGTGGGATGGGGGAGTATGAAGGTCCTTTGTTAGATAGTACTTGCTTCTGTTCTCTGGCTTCCCAAATTCTCATGGCCTGTTTGCTACTGGGGAAGTCTGTCTGGATGAGGCTTACAGCCCTTGATTGGCAGTGACTGACAGCTGAAATGGCAGATTGACTTCAATGCAAATCCAATTTCTCCTTCTTTATTAGTGCTTCTTGAGTACTATTTTGCAACAGTGAAGCTGGTCTGATTTACTGAGTGACTTTACACTTCAGTGATGTGGCAAGAGCTATGGTAATGAGTGAAAGCCAGCTTAGATGAACAGCAGTGCTACTGTTACTTACCATTGTGACACCCTCCCATCTGGCTGAAACTACTATGAGGAGGGCAACATGCTCTTTACATGGTATGTGTGAAAGGCCTGGCTCTAAGTTCATCTCTTGGGATTGTCACTTCTTGGACATCTGTAATGGTGATGTACCACTGGTAGTTTATATGTCATGTTGGGCAGTCTTCAACTCCCATCTTTCCATTAAGCAACGTTGCTGAGCTAGGATCATCCCTTACTACCAGAGGAAAAGAGACAGCAAAGTGAGTGCTTCATTCCTGCTTTCCCTTTTTCCCCACTACTGTGGTCTGACAGTCAATCCGACCTGCTTGGGTTTTCTGACCCCATTTTCCATTGTTTATAAAAAACAAAATACTTTTTGAATAAAATTTCCAGTTTCTGAAGACTTTTCTTTAAATATGTTTTTTATCTTAAAGCAGTTGCTAAAACTCAGTTTAATCAACTTATTTTCAAAACATGAATCTACTGGTTCCTGTGTTTATAAGGAAAAAAAAAGGCTTTTGTGGTTTGTAACTGATCTCTGAAATGTATTTTTACAAAATAAGTTTTTTAATCAGTTCTTTTTCTGTCAAGGAAAAATTCTCTAACCCATTTGTACTTGTGCATTTTGGAAACTATTTTCATCATTCGAAACTGAGAGGCATTCTGTTTCTTGTCTAATGCTGGAACGTAAGAAGACAACCCCTGCTTTATAATAAAGCTGCTCAGCGTGGGGTAAGTAAAGGCAACAAGAGACCCCAGATGTAGGCCTTAGGGCTGTGGACTATCTGCAGTGTCGGCTGAACCTCTGAGCCCAGTGCTGTCTGTGTATGACAGCAGATCATAACAAAACCTGGGTGTAATAAGGATCCTTAGCCCTCCAGGAATGCTGTGAAGTAGGTGACTGGGTGGACTGGACTGGTGGGAATACTTTTTATGGAGCTTTTTCCATGAAACACAGCATGATTTCATTGAAATCAAAATGTCTTGTGGGAGCATAGGAAAGTCTCTAACAACATTGTGGGAATTTCCTGAGTGGAATTTACACTGCCTGATCTAAACTTGGAGGAGAGAAAGTGACCAGGTTTGGTTAATAAATTTGTACTTTGGATATGCAGGGTCAAAGGGCAGTGTCAAACTCAAGTCCTAGGCCAGAGGAATTCAGAAGATGAAAGCAGTCACATACCACCTCTATCCTAAGCGGACACTCTAACCAGTGTGGAGGTGTTAGACCTGTTTTAGCCCACATCAGCAACTCATAGTTTTCCCTGGCCGAGGCTGGACCGTCTGCTTTGTGCAGGACACCTGTCCACAAGCCAAGCTGGTGGGCTCCCTTGAAGCAGGGTGAGAACTGGGCCTTGGACCTGATACTGGCTACCTGTATTACTCTGTACTGAAATGGCTGTAAAATGTTTTGCTTTTATCCAAACCATGTGATATTTTTAAAGTAAGATGTTTTGGTTTCCTTGGAAGAAGTTTGAGAATTCAGGTAATGATTTGCTGCAATCTGATGTTTTATCCTTTCCTGTTACCCGTTTTCTTCTTGGTGATCTGTGGGTATGACTTTCCAAGCACTGTTGGGTCCCATTCCTTGTCCTCTGATGGAATGAATCTCCCAAGCAGCTCTGTGACACTTGGCTCTTCTGTCTGATCTGCGTTTCCTTATTTTACTGCAGTCTTGCCTTTATCCTTGTTTTGCATTTTTCCCTTAATCTGTCTTTCAATGTGATGTCAAATATCTCTTTAAAAATTCAGACCTGTCACTTCAGCCTACATCCCAATCTGGTCCTGTAGAACAGTCAGAGGTGTTTGCCATGTTTTCTGCACATACCTGCATGATGCTGCAAAACTCCCTTCATTAAAGAAACAGGGGTTCCTTCAGTGATTTGCGCATAGTACGTGGGTTGTTGGAAGCCATCACGTACATAAAGAAAACTTGCATATGAATATAGCTTTCTGCCTCAGGTGCAGAGTTCTTGTAATGCTTAGGCTTCTATTTGAAGAACAGTTATGTGCCTTGTTTGGTCTGAACATCCCCAGACTGCTTACACAGGCAGATGGCTGATTTGTGAGGTGATGATTTTTGTTACCGCTGTATTTGAGTAGCACGACATAGAGGACAATTATTTTCAGAGAAGTCTGGAGTTGTGATTCTTGCATTGACTAAGCAAGCACTGTGGTGCTAACTCTAGGGGTACCAGCAAAGACAAATCTCCATGACTCTGCAGATTTCCAGCCCTTAAGTCTTTTTTTGAGATTTGAAGTTTCCCCTGCTGGCCATCCATTTCCTCTTCACAATGTGCCTTTTCTCTCATCTAAATTTATCCTTCCCTTCTTCATGACAGGCTAGCCTTGACTTGAGATTTTTTTCCCTTGAGATTGGCCCATTCTGTCTTTTCTTCTATACAGATTCTTGTTTTCATGTCCAACTGTATCAACATAAAGATATCCCTATATATTATTCTCATATATGCTGGAGCACATTCTTATGGGCTATTGTAAAGCAAGGCAGGACATTCACTGAGAGCTCACCATCCAAACTCTATGGCTGCAGTGGCAAGAAGCAGAGCCTAACTCCCCTGTCATCTGTACCAGTGCCTTGATTGTTGTCAGTTTCTCAGTAACTCCTCTTCTGGAAAGCCTTTTTTTTGCTCCCCAATGTTCCTTAAGATATGATCACTTTGTCCCTGTCTCCCCAAGGACTCCTGAAGTGCTTTGTTTTTTATTCCAGGACACTTGTACTGCATTTTCCTGTTCTTTATTCTTTTATTACCTTTTGCTGCAAAGTCCTTGCCTCACCTAATTGTATTATGGCTTGTATCCATCTGTATTCTTTTTTCTGGGAAAGTTCCAGCAAGCTGCTCTCCTCTTTCTCAGTCTGAGGCTTCTTCATCTCTTTTGTAACTTTCTGTAAGCTTCATGCAGTGGATGTGAGCTGGGGTCTTAGCCTTTCCTTATCACTACCTCTCCTAGGGTTGCATTTTGGGCTACCCACCAGGCTGGTATGTCTACTGCATGTGGTTGGTTGCTACATTCTTTTGACTGTAGTGTCTTAGGCAAAGTTATTTGAGCAATTAATGTGGTGACTTACCCTAGAAAATTTGTCTGATTGGCTTCTTCATGTTGCTGTTTTATCATCTTTACCCCACAAGTCTGTATGGGGGCATGATGCTCTCCAGGAAGGTAACAAGAAGTACTGATGCTTGGCCTCTGGGGTTGTGGTGAT
Source organism: Heliornis fulica (assembly GCA_013399135.1). Taxonomy (NCBI): domain Eukaryota; kingdom Metazoa; phylum Chordata; class Aves; order Gruiformes; family Heliornithidae; genus Heliornis; species Heliornis fulica. The sequence goes on along the minus strand of VXBZ01006979.1, from coordinate 325,720 downwards.
GAAGGTACCTTGACTACCCCTCTCCACAAAGACATGTGCCAGGTCCTCTTGTTTGGTTTCGTTTGTTTGCCTTTTGTGTTTTGCTTTGGGTTTGGTTTTTAATTTTTTTTAAAAAAGCCAGCAGTAGCAGCAGCAGCTGTACAGCAATGGCACAGCCGCTCTATTCCTGGCCAAGAACCCTGTGAAATTAATCCACATCTCGCTGAAATCCTACCCCGCTTTCGGGTCACTGCCTCGTTCCGGCACCGCGGAAGGCAGGGATCCCGCGATGATTTATTACCAGCCCCAACGCACATATTATTATGAAATGAGTTTATTACACTCTAAATCTCCTGTTAATGTGCTACTGTTTTAATCCCTTTATCCAATTTTCAGTCTCTCAGGCTTGGCTGCTGTTCACTTGCACAAAACTCTCCATTCTGAAGGTTTTATTGTACGATATCCATATCCATTTATCCTGCTTTAAGGCTGCAGCACTGAGGCTCTGGTGAGGAGGGGGAGCATGAGAAAGAGATGGGAGAGGCAGGAGGGGATGGGCCAGGGGCTGCATGGGGGAGAGAAGGGAGTGTTTTGGCTTAGCCTACAAAGGTATAAAGAGGAGTTGAAATGAGTAGATTAAGACAGTGGGGTAAAGAGGAGCAAAGCTGATTTTAAGGGGAGTGATAAGTATAGCTACTCAGCTCAAGGATGAGGGAACAAAGTGAAGGCACTTTGGTAAATTGTATAATGACTGGGTAAGAGAGGAAAGGGCCTACATCTGTAGAAGTGCAGAAAAGGAAGGGCAGAAAGAGAGCAAAGACAGAATGTGAAAGGAAAGGGTAAAAGGAAGAGTGTGAGGAGGGATGCGAGAGGAGGAGCATGAAGCTAAGTGGGAGGGTGTGAGGAAGGAGACCTAGGGGGAAAGGGCTGTTTGAGAGCCAGGGTGGAAAGATCATGCTCTGGGATGCACAACAAAAAGGTCTGGGCAATGGACCAGTGAGAGGAATCACATTCCTGATTTACCTCATCAGTGGTCAGGGACTATCCCTGGTACGGACAGAAGGAAATACCTCACAGGAGTTTGAGTCGGTCACCATGGGGAGTTGCCCCACAAGGAGCAAGGAACATTTTCTCCTTATGCTTATGTACTCAGTCTTCCTCTGTTGCAGCCTGGGCCCTCCAGGCTGATGGCTGTCCCCAGCTGTGATGCACCAACGAAGGTGATTCTTGGCATTTCAGATCATTGGTTGGAGGGAGTTTGCTCTGCATTGCTGTGGTTGGTGATGAGCACTGTGTACTTCCACTAAGTCCTCAGTCCAGAGAGACACAGCTGCAGTATATGTGAGACAAGAAAATTAATCCCAGAACAGATTCCTGGATACAGCCTTCCGCTCCACAGTGCGGATACCCAGTATCTAGTGAAAACCAGTAGACAGAGCTATGCTTATCCAGTCCAGTTGTTGGCTCCAGCTCTGTGTGCACCACAATAAAGAAGTTGCCCAAGCCATAAAGCAGTGTTGCACCTCTCAGCTGGTGGTGGTAAGCTTCAGAGGTGACTGTATGGTTGCCTGCAGAAACAAGGTAGGATGCTTGGGTCCCATGTTCAGCTCTGCTGTTGGCTTGCTGTAGTGCTGAGGTACTCTCAACAACTCCCTGTTTGGCTATGTGATGAGCAGAGGGACCCTTACCTATCTGGTCCTTTTGTAGGTGGAAAGAAAGAGGCTGATGCATATGGGCTGATACTTTGTGGCTCCCAGCTGTGGCTTGTGGGAACCTGTTGGGAGAATGCTAATGCATGAGGGTGGGTTTTTTTGTTGGTTTTTTTGTTTTTTTTTGGTTTTTGGGGGTGTTTTTTTTTTTGGTGCAAAACTCTCTAGGTTGCATTAAAAATCATAGCCACAAAGCACAGTGACAATTGTCTGCACTAGAATGTTCCTCTGTGGTTTAATGCTCTCTTGTTGTACAGATACATGACATACTATGCACTGGCCAGTAGATAATTGGGCAATAATCTGTTACATTTTGCATAGAAGAACATATCACTGTGGGCAAGGTCGTTAAGCTTCTTTCCAATGAAGTGCAAACCTTTGTGCCTTTTCCCCCAACACACTTCATTGTACCTATAAAACAAAATAAGAATAAAATGTATGCACAAAGTTTGAAAATTAAGATATAGGAGAAGGGAACGCAGCTAAATAAAGCTCCCCAAAACTTCTTTGGGAGGAGTGGAAAAATCCCCAAACTTTAAGCCAGAATAAAGCAGCAAATAGATTTGCTTAAAATAGCACGAGCTCTTGTGATGGAACTGCTGAGTAGCTAATGTCCTTGGCTTTTTTAGCTAGCCAGTTATTTAAAATAGCTCCTGCCCATAGTGTTTGCTTTATAGTGTTCTTCTCCTTCCTTCCACCTATTCTCTTTCATTTTCTCTGGAGAGATATTTTATCAGATCTAGCCACTGAGAGTAGGAGAGACAGAGATTAAATGAGATGGTTAGGAGGCTAATGTTTTCAGTCCATGAGGGGGATTCAGGAGCTGAAAAGGCTTTTTGTAGCTCAGCCTATGCTGGAGAGCTGGACTTGTTGCACCTCTGGTGTGGACACAGTATTAGTTGAGGGAAGGGATTGCAAAGTTAAGAGTTAGAACATAATATTTCAAAGGGTCTCCTAGTTTGGGCTGGGTTCTGGTCCCAGCCCTACTTCCAGTCTCACCACCTTGGGCCAGTCAAAGAACTGTCGGTGCCTCAGTTTCCCTTTGCTACAAGGTGATAATGACTTAATGGAAGGTACTTGGTGGATCATTCTGAGATACTTGAAGAGGACAAGGTCTGCCAAAAACCTATATTCCCTTGGATCTTGTAGCCAGTGTAGGATTTAAGTGTTTAATAGTCAATAAAAGCCTCTTACCTTGATGAGGGTTTCTGCTGGGTCCCACCTTGTGTTTCATGGGGGACTGGTGGAATGGGGCAGGTGAAGAATTAGAGAAAGGCACCAGAAGGAAACCAGTGACTTGGTGTTCATGCAGCACAGCTGAAGCTAGCGACCATGCTCAGGGACCCTGCCAGGTTAGGTTTTCACCTGGACCCTGGCTCTGCTCTCATTGTGACACCCAGCTGGTTTCACGGAGACCCTCTCTGATCTCTGCCTTTGAGACCAGAAGATAGCTTTACCTTGCTAGCCTTTCCTGCCCTCCTCCTCCTCACCTCTCCTGCTCCCCTGCTCCACCCCTCACCCTGCCTGGCTGTCTGTCTGTCCTGCTCCTCCAACTCCCTCCAGCATTATCCCTCTCCTCCCACACCCCAGTCCTCCTTTTCTCCCCCTCTTCCCCCTTTTCCCATCTTCCTTTCTGTCTCACTCACTCCCCCTCTCCTGCTACCCTCCCACATCCTTATAGCCTCCCCCCCACTCCCGCGCTCTCCCTCTCATGTCGAGGACTTGCCTCTACTCTCTGACACAGAAGCCTGTATCACTTCCAAGGCTCCTGCTGTCAGCTGGGGAATAGATAAAGATAAATGATATTATGTTAAATTCCACTTAATGACAAATTTTTAATTTTCTGAACATGGTCATTTTCTGGCTAGTGAATCAAGTGTAGGGAGCTAATTACATGAAGATCTGAACAAAAATAACTCCTAATTTTCAAGGATAATGGAAGAGAAATGTTGGAGATTAATGGCACTATTTATCTTTTTTAAATTTCTATCTTTCTCTGTGATAGCACTGCTCCCCAAGGAAAATATTCATAAAATGAAATTGAAGTCGTAACTTAATAGGTTATTAAAATTTTTGAGTGCATATCACTTTCCTTCCGCCGCACTGTAAATTTAAATTGAAGTTTGCGGCTCCTCGAGTCACCAGCGGAGTTTTTTTTATGATGGCACAATAGAGGGAAACATGCATCTTTGTCAGGAGGTATTTGCTATTCTAATTTTATGGCAGGCCGGATTATCAGAAAGGAATGTCAGAGCACGGGGAAGCTGACAACACTACAGCCTTCAGCCATGTGTTTCCATTAACGCCCAAAGCCGTCCAGGGGTTTCTCTGGACTGTTATTTTCCATTTCAGTCTTTTATCTTGATTTAAAGTGAGGGCGCCGAAAATTCAGCTCCTGTCATTTTTCTCACTCTCTCTCTTTTTCTCACTTTCTCCCTTCCCACTCCTTTTTTCTTTTTTTCTTTCTCTGCCTCTGCTCACTGCATCACTTCCATCTTTTTTCTTCTCTTTTTTATTTTTTTTTTTAATTTTTTTTGGTGTTAATCGCTCCCCTAGTCTCTATCCGGAGATCCTCATCTGTGTCTCCATCCCTCCCCCACATGTCTGTAGTCCTTTTGGGTGTAAAGCTCCAGGGAGCAATATCTGGGGATGGGGGAAGGGAGGATATTTTTTTTTTCTCTGTTCTCTAGGAAATCATCTGCCTTAAGACTCTGTCTAGGAGTGTGGCACACAGGGCTTCCTAGGCAGCACATTGGACTGTGGTTTTAGTCAAGTATAAATTTGATGCTCATCTTGGCTATGTCAGGTGCCAGTGCTAAGGATAAGGCACCCTATTTGTGTTAGATCTTGATACCTCAGTGGGTAGCACACAGGGAATATTCAATCCTCTTCCTCTTCCACCAGCTTGCTGAGTAGCCTAAGACACCAAACTTCACCTGCCTCTCCCTTCCTGCCTGGTTTGCACTGTGGGGCAGAGCCTTTTACATTGTGCCTGCTCTGTCGTGTTGCTGGAGTTTCCATTGCTCAACTGCACTGCAAGTTGAGGCACTCTGGAGTGGGGCTCAATAAACCGAGGTTAGGGCTGCTTGAACTTGGGCAGTTCTGTTGTTGCATGTTGTCTCTTTGGAGGTCTCCCTCACAAGTGTGAAGCAGGCTTGATCTGTTCTTCTTTGGCCCTATGCCTTCTATTTTTACAGAAAGAACATACTAACTTTTGAGGTTCTTGAAGGTTTTAAACCAAAACTGACACAAAGCCAACTCTCATTTTAAATGAAGCTCTCACTGAATCACCAGCCTGGTACAATTCCTCTTGGTTGGAGCACATGAGCGTGGAGTCAGGGGGCTCTGCTTTGGGTTTCTTCTGAATGGGAAAGAGACAAGGTGTTTCTGCTGCCCCTAGTCCCTGCCAATGTGAGATTTTTGTGCTCCTTGTGCAGTTGAAAGTTTTGGGTTGCTTTTTGGTGGGAGGCACATCTAGATCCAGAGCCAGTAAACTATAAAACAAACACCCATTGGCTTCAGTGTAGTGTTGTTCTTATTTTTATTTCCTTCTGGGGTTGATGAATCTGATTAGTTTTTCTTCCACTAAAGAATAGCTAAACCTCTGCCCTTCAACACCTCCCACTCCAAATTCTTATTGTCTAAACCATCATGACTCTAGATTCACAGAAACACAGAATTGTTGTGGTTGGAAGGGACCTCAAGATTGAGTCTAAACCCCCTGCCTGAGCAGGTTCCCTAGAGCAGGTCACACAGATCAGTGTTCAGATGGGTCTTGAATATCTCCAGAGGAGACTCCACAACCACCCTGGTCAGCCTGTTCCAATGCTGTCACCCTCACTGTGAAGAAGTTCTTTCACATATCAGTGTGGAACCTCCTGTGGTCCAACTTGTAACCATTGCCCCTTGTCCTGTCCCCACAGGCCACTGAAAGAGCTTGGCCAGTTCCCTTTGTCTCCTGCATTTCAAATATTTATAAACATTAATCAGATCCTCTCTCAGCCTTCTTTTCTCAAGGCTGTACAGCCCCAGTCTCCTCACAGGGGAGATGCTCCAGGTCCTTAATCATCTTTGTGGTCCTCTGCTGGACTCTTTCCAGGAGATCCCTGTCTTTTTTTGTACCAGGATGATGAAGTCTGAAGAGAAGCAGCAAGTATCAAGCCTAGAACAAAGCTAGGAAAACCAGGCATCTTCAGCAAGCACCATGTTTTTTTCCAAAGTCTAAAGGGACTGTGACAGAAGTGTCTTCACAGGCGCCACTGGCATCTCAGGGTTGTGTGTACTGGGAGGTGGGGGATTGTGTTGCCTAGTGTGACAGTGCTGCCAAAGAATCCTGGAGAATGTAACTTGAAGGCTTGATCTCAGTGGAACCATTACATATTCACAGATGTCACCATCGTCCCTGGTGCCCGGCCTGTGTGGGAATATTTTATAGAACATCCTGTTAACTCATTCCTTTTATTCCACCCATGGACCATGAGATTCAGCCCATACTTACCTTCTCAGATCAAATGCATGCATATTTCCTCTGTCCAGTTTGAAGCAACATATTTTATGTGAGAAAATGTCAGTTCCTGCTGGCCTTACTGTTTACTGTTTTTGGATGTTGCCAACAAAGTGTGTGTTGCAGAATAGCATGGAGTATTCAGGAGTCCTACCGAGAGGCAGGAAGGTGGTGGCTTGTCACAGCTGGCAGCAGAGGACATGCTTCCTCTCTACCCTGTAAACTGACCAGGTCCTGATGCTGCTCTACACTGCTTGGTATCTTCTGTTAATCCAAGGTAAGAGAAGAAGGTCTAGGGTTCACTCAACTCACCTCTTCACCCAAGAGAACTCCTGTCTCCTGGCCACACAAGGAATGTGCCAGCCCTGCCCTACTGTGCACCTGCAGGCTGGAGGGGATGGACCATCTGCATTTCCCTGACCTTTGCATCCTGTTCTCCCTGCTCAGCAGTAGGGATGGGTTTTCAGGAGGAGCTCTGAAGGGTATTCTCACAGCTCCTGGCTTCCGCCAGAACCACAGAATACGGGAAGTTTTATCAGAGCCTACTCTTGTCCTGTAACTTAATGTGCTGGGTATGCACCTTCTACTAGAGGTCTCAAGTTTGTCCTGTAGTGATTTGCAGTTTGGAGACGAGTTATTGTGCAGACCCTTCTGGACTGAGCATCTATTTTGTAATGCCTGTGAAAGGTTTGCATTTGATGAGTTTCTTCTGTTCCCTTGCGTCTAAGCTGGTGGCAGGTGTCACCATGTACCAAGAAAGACAGGCAGCCTGGTGCTTTGGGGACTCTGCTTTGCCTGTCTCTGGTTCTCAGGCACTTCTCTGAGAGATTTTTTTAAATGGTTGCCAGGTTTCTCTACTGCCTCAGTTTCCTTGCTTATGTGACAAGGATAAAGGATGCTTTTCAAAGGCACCTGAGGCTTTTACTTCTTGATCTCTATGTGACATTCATATGCTGTGGACCATGATGGAGACACGTGAAACCAAAGTTAGACCATGAGAGTAATAGTGTGTTTTTCTTTCCCACACTCCTGCCTTCTTTGCTGATGCAAGCAGCTTTGGAAAACATGGATCCATAAGGGATGAGGAATGAAATAAGTGGTTTTACACTTTTTCAGCTTCTCTTATTTCCTTGCCCCGTAAGGATTCTTAGCAACAAATGAAACACAACTGCTACCTGTATGACTGATCTATTTGTTTAATTTCATCTATGGACTCAGACCCCAGAAGATGCATCAAAGGAGGGAGGGTGTAGGTGGTAGGGAAGCTATTTATCCCCAGTAGAAACTTCTGTGTTGGCATTGATGACAGTTCTTTGCCAACATGTGGGGAAGGCCAGGACTTGACTGGAAACACAAAACCTCCCAGGGAACTGTGCGGTGGAAGAATGGAAGTGGAACATGTAGTAAAGAGTGGTTTTGGTCCCTAGGATCCCTCAGGGATCAGATGCTGTGCTGGGCTGGCATGGGAAGATGCTCGTGAGACAGGGTTTGTGAGGCCAGGAGGTCCCTGCTGGTGTAAATCAAGATGGCTCCATTGTGCTTGCAGTGTAAATCAGCAACACACCCTTTGTCATTGCTGGGCCACCCAATCTTGCCTACACAGGCACTGCTGGCTTTCTGAGCTGCCACCTTACAGCTTGTCTTTCTTACTGCCTTCCTCCCCTCCCCTCTTGTACTTGATTTGATCTTATTAAAGTGATACATAGATGTGAGTTGGCCAGGCCATAGTAAAACAGCCCCGACCCTGGGAGGCAGAGGAGCATCCAGCCTCCCTTTGCCAGACAACAAGGCTGGTCAGCCCTCGGTAATTGAGCTTTAATAGACTCTGAGAGGGGTGTAGCTCTCCAGGGAGTGGCCTCAGCTGGCAACCCAGGGGGGATGGTTCCTATTGAAAAAGACTTTCATGACAGCAGGGAATGGTCCTTGCTCCGTGTGGACAGATGAGGCAGAAGAATTATCAACAGGAAACACTGGATGCTCAGCCAGTACTCCTGCATATTGAGTGAGCTGGAAAACCAGTATGTTAAAGCCTGAGCTCTCTGAGTAAGGACATACACAGGCATTATTTGGTGCTTGATTTCTGGGGCCCTGTTCCCCTCTCCTGTGTTTCTTGTGCATTTTCCATGTGCTCTGATCACTCATGCCTGCTTTTCTCCAACTCCTGGGACATTCTCACCTTAGCATATTGTTTTTCGATCTGCTATAAATATACTCTTTAAGGTGCTCCCATCTCAGTGAGGAGGTAAATTCTCCCTGAAGGCTGAACCTTGTTCCATGAGACTGTTTCCTTCATGGGCAGCTAACAGATTCCCCAGCTGGAGATGTAGAGGAGGCTCAGAAGATGGACAAACCAGACTCCAGCACAGCTGACTTCTCCTACTTGAATTCAGCATTTGGCTAACAAAGGAACGTATGTGATCTTTGTGTCTTTGGAAAAAAAAAAACGATGGCTCACAATGTTTTGAAAGAATGAAAGTTCCAAACCAGATGCACCTGGCAGCTGCTCTTGTTTTCTGCTGGAGCTGGAGGCAAAGTGCTGAAGCTGAGTTGAGCCTGGAACCCAGCATCTTTGCCTCTGGGTCCTTTGGCCCCAACACAAGGAGACACCCTTGTGTGAATCTTGTCTGTTCTCTTTGCAGGCTCGTTCATTGGAAGGATAAAGTGTCTCTATCCCCAAGCATCAGTAAGATCCAGAGAGGTGATATGGATTTACTTTGCCACTAAATTGGCTGTCTCTCAGGTTTATAAATTCTTCTCAGATGAATTAGCAGGTGATTTCCAGATGTGACTCCTACTTGTTAGACATGGCTGTTGTTGTCAGATCTCATGTGATGTTCCAAGAACAGTTTCCGTGTGATTCTGTGATTAGCACATGGGTAATGCATGTTCCATAAACAGCACCACCTGTGTAATCATGTGTACCACTGTGTTTTTATGTTACTTCACGTGAGTTCACCCTGATTTGCAGGAGCGCTTCCTGCTGCCTTTGCATATATTCTGCATAAAAGTTTCTGTTGGCTCAAAGGTCATACACACTTTCCAGCTCATCTGGTTTATGTCTTTCACCTGAAAATGCATCCATTCCTGCACAAATTCCACAACCAGCACAAGCAAGCCTGGGTTCAGCTCGGAAGAGGGGTGAGTATCTGAGCAGCAATGAGGTGAAAGTGTACGTGGGGGTTATTTAGGCTGGCTTACATGGGAAATAGTTAAAACATAAAATTTAAGAATACTTAGCACATGCTAACTGCAATTCTTAAAATGTTGTATATAGCTGGAAATTCTGTCTAGGTGGGATTTTTTTTTTGTATGGAATTTGTAAACTGCAGTTACTTCTGCTCCAAAATGGGATAAGAGGTAAAAATACGTAATGCTTTCACAAAGGAGTAATTTGAATCTCATCCTGACCCTATCTCCCTCTTCCTATACCCTAGCCCCAAAATTTTATTTCAGATCAAATGAAGTATTTTGTTCCCAGTGCAACTTTTCACCATTTGAAAGTCCCTTTTAAACCTAAATGATCTAGAACTTAAAAATGAAAAGTAATTTTCTATCGTAAAGCAAATGTTTTGTTTAGAAAATATCAGAGCTGGATGTTGCCATGGTTCTGCAACTTTTCAGTATTGTGTTTTCTTTTTTTACTGTGAAGTTGTTTCTGGGAGTGATAGTTGTTAGAAATTGACCCCTCCCTTTGGTTTTTAATGAGTTGGCACTTTGTGAAGAGACTTTCATGGAAAAGTTGCACATGGCTCTACAAGAGAAAAAAAAACATGTTTCCTGGAGTTACCACTTCTGGAGACTAGAGGCTTTTTCTACACCATCCCAACATGATGTGGCCAGGTGAACTGTGAGCTATAAGCTCATGAAAAGAAATTAACTCATTTCTAAAACTTGTAGAAAAGCATGGAAACAAGAGTCCCATGCACCTGGTTCTCTGAAGGCATGTGAGTCCTCCTGCATGGGGCCCTATGCTTCTTGAAGGTGTCACTATTTTTTTAAATGGATCTTATCTTTTTGGAATGGGAATATGGTCTGATTCATCATTTTTAAGTGCTTAGTTTTAACAATACTGCATTATTCCCAGATAGCAGATGGGGAAATGGAGAAATGTGGTGAATTGCCAGCAGCAGAGCCAGAAACAGAACCCAGATGTCCTGGTCTTGTGTTGAAGCTCCCAGTCCCTCCAGGAGGGCCACGAGCAGGTTTGCAGTCTGGGGAGATCTTTCTCCTAGTAAAAACAAAGCCCTGATGGGCAGGGGGCATCCTCCCCTGGACACTGGAACACCTTCTGTCTGTCAGCACAATCCTGTGCTGACGCAGAGAGGAGGCAGAGTGGTCCGGTGGGTCCCTGCCAGCTTTGTTGTCTGCGTCCCCATGCCGTCATCTGTGTGCTCTGCCGTTTCACTGCACGGAGCCGGCAGGTCAGCTCACGTGTGCCTTTTCCACCTCGCTGCGTGTACTGCACAGGTCAGCTCGCCTGTGGTTTAGCGTGGCTGTGGGAAGCTGCCGGCTCCCGTGTTTAGCTGCCTTCAGGCCTAGCTAAGCCGAGGCAGTGTTTGGCTCCCCAGCCACAATCTCTCGTTAGAAAGAAATTAAAAGCCACTCAATTTTGGCTAATATCCCTCTGTAGGCCTTTAACTCCACCTGTGACTAACCCATTCATAATAGCTCTGTTTTAGTGGCTTGGGTTGATGTATCCTCGATTAATTTGGGAGGAGAGCGGCAGGGCCATATCTCTTTGTCTCCCCCTCTCTTACTCCCTGTCCTGCAGTCAGTCTTCTCCCACTATTTCATCTCGGCTATCATTTCTCCATTCATTCACACTCTTTTCCCCTTCCAGCCACCTTTTTTCTCCCTTCTCACTTTTTGGTGTTTCCTTCCCCAACTCCTGTTTGCCTGCCTTTCCCCTTTGTTCTCCTTGTGTCCTTTAACCTTCCTCCTTCAGCTCTTCCCTCCTCCTCTTTTTTTCTTGGCTGGCAGCACTTCCTTTTCTTTTTTTTTTTTTTTAGTTTTCCTTTCTCATCCCTTTTCTCCCTCATTTTGACCCCTTTCTCTGATTGTCTCTCTCAGCTCTCTCTTTGCTGCCTTTTCCTCCTTCCCCAGGTTTCAGATGCTCATGTGATTTCTCTCCCTCTTTGTTTCAGGCACCCCCACCCCACTCCCCACTCTCGATTATTATTAATGATAAAGGCTAAAACATCACATCAGTAATTTCTGAGTGAGTTTTGCAATGAAGCTGGGGCCTTATCAGCCCCTCCCGAGTGCCACAAATTTTACTTTTGCAATTTCACGCCTTTGGTTATTATCACGCTGCTTCGTCCCTGCTCTGCCTTGCGCTTTCCCTCCCCCCCTCCTCTGGAGAGAGTACTTAAACTTGTTTTCATTCCCTTATTCTTTATTTTTTTAATGTCCACTCTCTCTGGAGCCAGTAATGTTCTTCCTCTTTTTTCCTCTCCCATTTTCTGTTAATTCTGTGCCATCTGCCTTAGCATCTGTTAAAAATAAAATTTCCCTCACAATGAGAAGCCCTCCCTGCCTTGCCTCCATCCCCTCCCCCACAGCCTCAGCCCCCCTACTTTTCCTACCAGGGTTGTTGGAGACTGCTGCTCTCCCTCTTGGGGTACCTCTTCATCCCTTTTCCCAGCTCCCTGCCTGCCTTCCTGGGCCAGCTCAGCAGCATCTGAGCAGGATGAGAATGGATGAAGAAGAAAAAGATGCAGCTGAATTGTATGCACATGTGCGGTGAGAATGTGTGTGTGTGCATGGGTCTCTTACATGTGAGTGTTTCTGTGAGTTTGGGCAGTGTATGACTAGCACCAATATGGCGAATCAGCTCTGGGTTGAAGGGTGAGTTGTATCCCTGGGAGTAGGAGGAGATCTGGCTGCTGTGTAATGTGCCAACTCTCCACCATCCATACTCAGTGGGTGAAGACTATTTTGACCAGAACTGTGGTCAGTTTTAAATTTGGCCACTGTATAGCAAAGCTTCTACCTGGTCCAGAAAGAAGGAGCCTGTTGAGTTTGTTCAGTGATTTCCTTTTATAGCTAAGCTTAGAGTAGGAAGTGGGCCAGGTCTCTGGGCTTTTCCAATTCCATCAAGGTCTGATACACAAGCAAGGCCTCCCTCTCAAGAGTGCCTTGGAGGGACTTGGGTTGGTACTTCCCTCATCAACTTTTTGGGGATAAGGAGATAAGAGGCTCTGGTCCCACTAAAAGTTTCTATTTTGATGTAATGTCTGATGGCTGGGTCCCCTAGCAGTAGGTTGGATCTCTCATGGAGTCTGTGGGACTCGTGCTGAGCTTTGTAAACTGCATTGCATCAGTGTTCCCTTGTCCCTGATCCAAGTCAGGACAGAGTCTGAACAGGTTTTTCCACCTTGCTCATCCATGCTCTGTGGTCCCTTGGGACATGTCCCAGTTCTGGTATTGGGCCTTTCCTCCAGTCAGTCAGGGTCTTTGGAGGGTGGTTAGAGCACAGTGTTGAGGGATACTTAGCTCACGACACATGGCATCAACATTTGCAAACCTGCTGACAATGGACCCCTGCTCCCAAGTCCCTTCTGAGGCTTCACTCCTTGGAGACCTTCAGCTTCTCCTTTCCCATGATGCAGATATAGCTTTTAAAATGGCATAGGCTAGCATCCCTTCTGCTAACTCTGCCATGTGCTCATGATCTCTGAGACAGGGCCTTGAGACGTTCTCATCTGTACATGCCAGAAAAAACATGTGTACATACTGTTGTGCATTGCTTTACCTGACTGTACGTGTTTATATGTGTATTTGGATAATGGACTTGCACCCAGATGTTGAGGGTATGCATATGAGCCATCAGGTATACCTGTATGTGCAGCTGTCATGCCTTCAGTGATGAACTGTTGCCTTTGCAAATCTGGTTGTATGTGTGTTTATCTCTGAATTCATGAGTGGTCAGTAGCTGCAGCTGTGCATGTGAGTTCGGGTGTGTGTCTACAGCAGGTGCTTTGGAGGTGGGAGCTGTTGGGAGTGTGGCTCCCGTGGCAGGTGTCTTTGGATGCCGGTGGATATGGGAAAGGAGGGTGCAGGGCCGCCCGCCATCCCCAGCACATGCGTGCTCTGAGCCAGAGGGTGTGCGTGAGCAAAGTGCGTGAGGAGGGAGACCTCGGCAAGTTTACACGGAGCAAATCCCACCCTCTGTCTCCCTGCAGCGCCTCCATTAACAGCCACACTGAAGGGACTCAGAACCAGCGTGATTCTGCTCCGGCACAATAACCTCTGCGGCTTTGATAACAACAAGCCCCCTTAAGCCCTCTCCCCCCCCCCAGCTCCCCTTTTCTCCCCCCTGCTCCCTTTGAGCCCTGCCGACAATAGGCAGGCCTGCTGCAGTGCTGCCCACAGCCCGGGCAGGCACACAAAGCCGCCGAGAGCTTACAGGAATTCTTTGGCAGGCTGCTGGTTGCTGCGGAGAAGAAGAAGGGCCCTTCATACTCGGAAGCTGTCTCATTGCCCCTGGCCCTATTCTCTTCCCGTGTTTGATAGACACTGAGCCACGGTAATCTCTCTCTGCCCCGAGGGGAACAACAGCTTTTGTGAAACAGATTTTTACAAACTGTTTTGACCCCACATCCCCGGCCTCCTCCCCCAACCCCCTCCTC
>VXBZ01006979.1:279777-311157 GCA_013399135.1 Heliornis fulica | reverse complement strand
CCCCTCCTCCCTGCCTCCCCCCTTGCCTCCCCTCCAGTTCACTGGCTGTATCAGTGTCACATAATTAAATCAGCTTTCCTGTTTGCCTCTGCTTCCTGCTAATTGTTTGCTCACAGCTAGGATTAGCAAGTCAGGGTTATTTTTCACATATCCTCACACAGGTTTTTCTGCTGCAGAAGGCCACTTCATGGTTCTTGGCCTCCTTAGCAGCCTACTCCTCGTTCACTATGGTCAAGTGGCTCTGTGGGCCTTGGAGATGTAGGGAAAGCGCTGGGCCTCCCAAAAGACTGCTTGGCAGCTCTGCAGGCTAGAGAAGGGAGAGAATCTGTATCAACGTTTTTTTCACTGACTTCTGCAAAACAGGCATAATATTTTCCGCAAGGAGAAGCAGTTTGAGAGTGAGCTCAACACTCATTCTACAGATCAAGTTGCAGCTCAGGGTTTGGTCAAATGAGGAGCTCCTCATATGGATGCTTGTGATAATCCCTTTGGGAACTGCTGAGCCACACCATTTTAATGGAATTAGCATGAGGGGAAAGCCTAAAGCAAATACTTGGTGTCACTATTGCAAGTGCATCACAGTGTAAGAAGTTATCTCCCATTAGCTAAGCCCACATAGCTGCTTGGGAGCCTTGCTTGCAGCCTGCCCCAGCTAGGAGGCAAAACATACTGACTTGGAACACCCTTATGGTGTTTCTTTGCTCTGCAATATACAGAGGCTATACGTGGGTTGCAGAGCTCAGCTAATGGATTGCAAATGGTTTAAGGTGTAGTTACATCATTTGTTATGAGTCTGGACATTTTTCAGGGTGGATCACAATGATTGAATAAAATATTTTGTTTTAGAAGGAGGAAAATAATGATCTGATCAAGCTAGTTAGTGGAGAAAGTATCCTTTTGAAACAAACACTTAAAAATTCACTTTGTTGTGGTTTTTTTTTTTTTTTTTCAGAAAGAGGGAGTGGAATATGTAAACCATTATACTTTAGTATAGTGGCCCTTCCAGGACTACTGCTGGTCTGGTCTTGGTCTTTCAAGAGACCATGTCATTTTTATTTTTTTTCTCCTGTATAAGGAAAATCTGTACTGAAATTCCTCAAATGCTAAAGAAAAGTTTACATTAAGACAAGCACAAGATTCTATTTTTTACCTTTTTTCCCCCCAAGGTTAAAAACCTCTCCTTTGCAATTAGCTTTTAATTCCCTGATGGTATGGGATAAGAATCTAAACTAGCTTTAAAAAGAAATTTTAACTATTTCCTTTTCACTCCACAATAAGCAGACCTAAAAATTTTTAGGTGGGCATTTGAGGGCTCTTGGCTGATTGAGTAGCCTTGAAGCTATGATAATTTTTTTCTCCCCTAAATCCAGAGGTTAACAATAATAATAAAAATAGCAGTAATAAACCCAACTAAAATAACAGTCTTGTGTTCTCCACAAAATTTCTCTAGGTGCTTCATAACTTCAAGGCTTTACCTGCGAAGGAAACCTTTCTCTTTCATACACACTTGACTTTTCACTGCAGCTGCTCTCTGACTCCAGACTGCTTGGGTGAGTAATCCTGGGCCCTTGGTATTCCCCAGACATCCTGAATGGAAATGCACAACCTGTTTCTGGTAATTTCCAGGTGGGAAAATGGATTTAGTAAGAAGGGCTGGAATAGGGAGATGGCTAATACACTAAACTCTGAGTCATAATGACGGATCCCTGTTTTACCAGGCTTGCAACGCTGCACTACACCAAAAGTGTGCCACTCAGAAGTAGTATGTGAAGGCACAGCTGAAACTTTGTCTGCTCCCGTACATGGTAAAGGGTGTTCATTCCCTCCGGCCCCTGTTCATTCCCTCTGGCCCCTGGAAAATGTGTTGTGACTCTGGGTTTTCAGTCTTCCCCTTCCCTGGCCAGTGGGTTCACTCCTCCTCTAGGACCTGAGACTGTGGTCCTCCACCGAGAAACTTAGCTGCAGTGCCAGGCTCTAAAGCTGACCACTGTTCCCCATTTGTAAGCTGGCCAGGGCTTGGCATGTGGTAAAGCTCTGCTACACCATTCCTTGTTTAGATTCCTCATCCAACTTTCCTGCTAGTACAGTGTTAGATGGAGCCTTGAGTAAATGAATCTGCTTTGGGTGGTTGCTAATTAATTGGCTAATTATTAGGCTGACTGATGGTTTAGTTGATGATTCAGTGGTTGCTGGTAGCTTCATCATTTGGGTAAAAGCATCCTTCATGTGTTTCCCAGGAAATGGAGTGAATACAAGGCTGGCAACCACGAGTTTCTTCTAGCTCTTCCTTTGCCCTGACTGGATTTTGCAGTTTGGGACAAAGTTCTTTGCCTCAGTTTCCCTAGATACAAGTTGTAAGTAAGCATTCATTGCTCATTGCGGTGCTATGGACATTAGTTAGTTCCCACGTGTTAATGGTTATTTGAAAATGTAAAATGCAATTATCTGATTGCCCAAGTAACAGGTTGGTTTTCTGTTTGGCAGGATGGATAGCAAATTGGTGAGTTACTTAACTAGCTTGGTTAATGACCTGGTCACATTTACAATGGAAACAAAATGTTGTTAGGACACTGCCTTTCAGAACTATGGAGCCATGTGTTTTGTTTTGTTGGTTTTTTTCCTTCCCTGAGATAGTGGTTGGAACACCTTCATTTAACATAATAATTTTAGATCAGAAATCGGTGCAAGGTTAAACTATAATTTAGAGTTCTGTTTCAGAATAGGTTATCGTTCAGATTTAAACGGTTCCTCGGAATGGATTCCAGCCTAAGCGAGGTAAGCCTGAATAAATCACGGACTAGGCAGGTTTTTACGCCGTGACACCTTCCCGGCAGACGGGTCGGGATGGAATTTCCCCCGATGAGGAACCTGGCCCCTCCCCCGGAGGGTGCGGAGGAATCCAGCTGTCGGAGCCCTGCGGCCGGTCCCTCCTGGGTGGCGGGACGAGCGCGCCCCCGCCGCGGCGGCCCCGAGGCTGCTCTCCGCGGTGCTGAACGGCCCAGCCGCCCTCCGCCGGGCCTTCTCAGCCCGCATCCACCGCTCCCGGGGCGGTGGGTAACGGCGCGGCCCCTCCGCTTGTGCTAGCAGGACCGAGCGGCTCCGAGTCCAACGGCCGGCAGGATGAGCGTCCCGTCCCGCCGCTACGGGGGTGGGCCGCAGGGCACTGGCACACAAATAAAATCAGGTGAGAATTTAGGAGATGGTTGGGATGAAGTGGATGTGAGCTGGAGATTTCACCCATCCCTACTTTTGTGTGAAAAGTAATTCGAGGACTTTCTCATCAGCTCCACAAGCCACTGGTTCTTCAATCAGTACAAATGTCTTGAGTTAGAGTGGAGACTGAAAGTGCCAGCTGTTAGGATCAGCCCAAGCTTCTCATTATCAACCCCTCTTTTCCATTGCTTAAGATTTTGTCAGATATTAACCACACAGCCTCAGATATTGCAGGTCAGGTGTTTGCTCAGTTGAAGTTTTACATTTATTAATTCATTTGTATATTTTAAGCAAATACGATTTTAAAGTTCAGAACTAACATCCTGTGCTTTGGGATCAGTATGGGAATTTAATGATGACTGAGCTTTATTCAGGAGATCCTTAGCCTGTACCTCTGCATCCAACAAAAGATCACAGTTACCTAAACAATTCTGACAAATATCTGTCTAATCTGTCCTTAGAAACCTCCAGTGAAGTCCTCCTCCACTCTTCAAGAAAATCTATTGCAGTACTTACTCCTCTTATATTGTTCTTGCTGTCCAAAGTAAATATTTTTTGTTGTTGTTGCAGTTTAAGCTCATACATTCTTTTTGTATCTGTCAGTAACATGGGGGAAAAATATTCCTTCCCTCTTTTACCTAGTAGGAAAATGCTGTCGTGTCTCTCCTCAGTGGTTTTTTGTTTGATTGGTTTTGGGTTTTTGTTTTGTTTTGCTTTTTTGTTCCCAACTAAACAATTTTATTACTTTTGGTCTTCCCTACCATGCCATTTTTCACAGATGTCTGATCACTTGTCCTCACTCCTGAGGACTCAGAGTTCTAAGTAAATTTGCACATTGCTTAAATTGCCCCATATGGAAAGCAGCCCACCAAAGGAGGCCTTTCTGGGATAAATTACAGTGGGAAGAGTAATTCACGTCTTGCTGTTCATAATCCTGATGTGGTAGCTGCTCTTTTTTTTTTTTTTCTGAAAAGCTTGACATAGTTGACTCATGGATGTGATTCATCATCACTCCAAGATACTTTTCTGCAAATCTGTTGTGTCTCCCAAATTGTGTTTGCATAGCCAATTATTCTCAACAACATGTTGCCTGCTCTTTGTTTTCTTTTGGTTTTGCATTTTTTTGGGGCAGGGCAGTATGTAGTTTTCTTACGTGTTGGAAAAGCAAACTAAAAACATCTTTCTTCTCTTCCATAGAATAAAACTAGTCATCATAGTTGTGGTGTTTTGACCCTGACTGGAGGCCAGACTCCCACCAAAGTCAGTCTATCAATCCCCTCTTTGCTGGATGGGGAGAAAATATGTATTGTGGGAGTGGGGAGGGGATTAGGGAATGAGGCTCCAGTCTTCAGGCAGTTCCTCATGAGTTATTCTCCTTCTTGGGTGTGGGGTGTGGTGGTGGTGTAATTTCTCACACTCTTTCCCTGTGCCAGCATGGGGTCCCACCCATGGGAGACAGTCCTCCATGACCTTCTCCACGTGCGTCCTTTCCCACAGGGCCTCGGCTCTTCACCAACTGCCCCAGCGTGGGTCATTTCTATAAACTCAAAAAATGTGTCTCGGTCCCCGACTGCTGGCCTCAGGCTGGTCCCCCACAGAGTCACACGCTCCCCCGGAAAACCTGATCTGGTGTGGGCCTCCGTCTCTCTCTCTGTCTCTCATCTCTCTCCATGGGCTGCAGGTGCTGCCAGGGCCTTGCTCCAACCTGGGTCACAGATTCTTCCCTATTCCTCCACCTGCTCCCTGCCCAACCCAGGTGCCTCTCAATGGGCTACAAATGGGGTCTCTTTGTAACCCATGGGCTGCAGGGAGACACTTGCTTTACCATGTTATTCTCCACAGGAGGCAGGGAATCTTCTCTCAGCACCTCTTCCTCCCCCACCTTTGCTGACCTTGCTGTCTGCAAAGTTTCTTACATCTTCTCACTCCCTTTTCTGGTGGCAAAATGTGGTTGTTTGCTTTTTTCTCTCTCTAAAATGTGATTCCCAGAGGTGCTGTGACCAGTGCTGATTAGCCCAGCCAGCCTTGTCTGTAACAGGGTTTGGGAGTTTGGCCTTGGGAGCTGATCTGGGATTTACTTTGTTGGAACCCTAAGAAGCTTCTAGCTGCTTCTTAATGAAGCCACATTGCAAAACTATCATGATAGTATCAAGAGAGCCTTTTTCCCCCACTATGGTGAAGATCTGAATAACCTCTGGTAGACTTCTCTGTATTCTTCATGGACAAATGCTTGGTTAGAAACAGTTTACATAGGATCACTGTCTTTTCCACTGCTCAACACAGATGTTCTCATGAGTGGAGCAGAGTGAAAGAGATTTGTCTGTAGAGCCTCTTCCTATTTCCTTACTAGGCCCACAATGCATCAGAATAGTACTGGTGAAGAAATGCTTGTTGTGTGGTTATAGAAAGGGGAGTTCCAAAGAGGTGCTGGATGAATGACTTTGCCCCAGTAATACCTCACTAATTTTCTAGGGTCATGCTTCCCCTTGTTTTATCCTGAGGTGTGGCTCTGAGTCACAGATGTCATTGCTGAATATAAAGGGATCTGTGGTGCTTGCACAAAGTTATGTGTACTGAAAACATAATGGATTTGAAAAATTAATCAGATATCTTTGTATCTTCATTTCTGTATCCCTCAGTTTCTTGTCTCTAGAATGGAAATAACAAGTTCTGTTTTTGGAAGATAAGTGGGTTCAACACAGAAAAGCCCTCAACCACTCTTTTGGTTAACCAGGAAAAAAAGACACAAACAAAAAACACAGCAGGAGAAAGAAATGTAGTTATATTTTCAGAAAAAGGCTTGGGCCATGAGCATAGTGCATAACACCGAACACTGTTGTACCTAACAGCGTACAAAGAGAAAAAAAAAAAAGTGCAAAGCCACTTATTAAGGGAAACACCTTCCTAAGCGTTTGATTAAGGAGCCATTTCTTTGGAAATTTAGCTCAATTTGTGTAATTGAAGCTGATAACTAATGCAGTGTGTGTTTAGGGGCTTTGACACTATGAGGCAGTTTTAATTCTGGAATTGCATTCTTTTTGCTTCTTGGCTTTGCACTTCAGGCAGGACCTGTGAATGCTGTAGGCAGCAAAGTGTGTGTGTGCGTAGTGGAGGAGACACTGCATTTACTTACTAGCAAAACTAATTTGCACTCTGCTGGTGCTGTGAAATGCTGCTTTCCCTCTCATATTATGAGAATATCTGAGGAATGGGGAAAAAAAGAATCTCAGGAATCCCCATGTGATTTATTATTTTTCCAATTTTGACAGAAAAAAAAAGTTGAATTAAAATCTATTTTTTTAATAACAATAAAAAGTGATGGGTAGGGGGTATGGGAGAAGTCTTTTAATGTTCTTGTCATCTCATTCCCTTCCTCTTCCAGTTCTGGAGTCAATTTAGACCTGGTTGGATATATTCACATAGTGCAAATGATGTACTGCCAGCAAAAAATGTCTAATTTTCCTTCTCAGAAATCAGCTCCACTGTGGGGTCCTGCTGGTAGCTGTGATGATGCATCACAGGCTTGGTGTAGTCTGTTTCTCACCCACAATAGGAACTCCCTCTTTCGAAATACAGGCTGAGGGAACTTATTTTTCTCATGAGCCCTTTGTTAGCTAAGGGCTAATGAGTTTGGGCTGGTGGGATCCTCTGGAACATGTTGATGACTGCTGAAGATAAGCATTGTGGTATGGCTGATCTCAGCACTGGGGGAGCTATGAAGTGAAATGGGAGCAAAGTGAAAAGGAGGAGGTGCGGAAGAAGGGTTTGGGGACAAACTGAAAAAACATGAGGAAAGAAGGGAGCAGAAGCACAGCTGATGCCTGACCCAGGTTCTTAATGATAGTATTTGCTAATTTAAATGCTCGCTACTGACACATGAAGCTGTGATCAAGTTCCTCCCTGTTTTCAGCAGGAGTAGAAAACATAGGATAAGGTCTCTGCTCCCAGGGAGAACCAGAACAGGAGGGGGATGGCATATATTGCTTTTCATGTTTCATGTGATCTCCCATAATGCCAAGAACAAGTTAAGTCTTGCTAATCTGCTTGCTGGAGTGAATGTGAGGAGATGTTTGATTGAGCTTGGCAGGCGTGACCCTGGTTCATCCTTAAGAGGCAGCCATGTCTGAATGGCTGGACCACATCAGGCCAATGTTGCCAAGGGATCCAGAAGCATGCAGAAATGTTCTTACCATTTCAGAGGAGAACTTGCATTCCCCTTCAACCAGATCTTACCAAAATCCCAGTTGTATTTTCACTTGTGTAGTACCTGCTGCTCTGTGCACTGGAAGTGACCACATAGTCATCTGCTTTCATCTTCCCCACGCTCTTTCCTCAGTTATGCTCAACCACCTGCCTATTTTTTTATTCCTAGTCCTTAGTTTTCTCTAGTCCTGTTCAGTAGGGTTTGTTGTAACAAAGGGCTTCCCTGTGCAAGTAGGCATTTGAAAATAGCTTTCATAGTGCTTTGAAATGTTTCAAGTTAATATCTTTCTTTTTTGATTGTGTGTATTTGCTATAAAACATATAATCACAATCAAGACTTCCTATTACCTGCAGGACTCCCTTATGAACAGAGTTGGTTAAAAAACTTCAAAGAAAAGCAGAAATGGCATTACTGCCTTCATAGAAACATTCCTACTCTCCCAACAACTCTACTTATGAAGTCTGGCCATGTATCATACCACACTGTTGGATGCTATCTCAGTGCTATCAGGTGCTTTCACATTTGTATGTTTTGAGAACTTGTGGCCCCTTGCTCAGGTCCCTGCGTTTCCCTGAAAGAGTTGATCTTAACTACAAAGAAGTCAAGAGAGTGTGCCTAATGCATGAGCATGGAGAACTGTTTTTTGAAAAGCCTCTGAACATTTCACTCAGAAAATTCTTGGTGATCGATACGCAGTATCAAAGTTGTGAGCAGCATTCAGTGTCTTTTAAAAACCATGGAAACTTCTGTCCTGATCCTAACAGGCCTTTGTCAGCTGTGCTGTAGAGTGACTACACAGCCTGAGGTTGGGTCCTGTGTTTGAGTAAGGAGATCTTTATTCCAAGAGAATTACTATTTCCATCTTCTTCCAAGAAAAATGATCCCCCCATCTGGAAATGGGAACTGTCGATGAAGATGGCCATATTGATTTGGTGCATACAGTGAAGAAGTGAGCCTGGGCTGTGGTTTTTGTGCCTCAGCCCAGACTTTTTCAGTTGGAAGCCACAGACATGTGCTGAGAACATGACTGCCAGGACAAGATGGAGAGAAAGCAAGCTTTTCAAAACTTCTCACGGAGACAACTTCTTTTTGTACCTACAAATATGGCCACTTCCAGCTTTCCATTTGGATCCTAAAGTTGCAAAGTGCCATTTGTCCACCAGAGGGCATATGGGCCATTTTCTCCTCCTGAGCACAAAAAGGGGATAGAGAAGGTTTTCCAAAGCAAACAGCCTTCCAAAATGGGACCCTGCACTGTCTGTCTTGGTCGCTGCCATTGCAGCTGGGATGCTGAGGAACAGTGCATGGGCAACTGAGCTGACAGCAGTAGGACTGATAGGACTCAGTGCCACTACTGCAGAGCCATTTCAGTGTGACATGGGGTTCTGGCTGTGTGAAGTGTTAAATGTAAGTCTTTATGGTGCCATGACTTTATGGTTCCCTAGACCTACATTTCAGACCCCTGTATGTGTGTGCATGAGAGATATACGCATGTGCAAATGTACACACCCACATTTTCTCGCACAAGTACCTATATCCACACAGGCCCACTCTACAGCTTGCAAAGTAAATTAGACTTAAATGACTCTTTGGAAACAAAATAAATCAAATAGCATAATAGTACCATCTTTTTATCTCATTTGTTCCCATACAATTAGTAGTTTTACTGCCATGTTGTGACAGGTGACTGTGTTTGACCTTTGCCGCTTGGGTGGTTGGCTGGTGCTCAAACTAATGAAGACCCTTAATGGATTGGCTTTTGTGAGGCTGTGAGCGGTGGGGTTAAAGAGAAAATGGTGCCTTAGACAGAGTCCAGAGAAGATCCTTCAATTAAACCTGAAGTCTATTAGCAAAGAAATATTGAGGAGGTTGAGAGTTAGCAATGATTTAACCAGCAAGTCTTCCTTGTGAGTCGTTAAAATTAGAAAAAAAAAAAAAGTCTCCCTGGTTATTTATTGTTGAGCATGTGGTTGGACTCCCATCCTCTTGGGTGAGAGGGTGTGAGCTGCATCATTGGTTTGGAGAGGATGGGGATACTGAGCCCTAGTCCCAAGTTTGTTAGTCACTTGGCTCCCACACAGTTGAGTGTGCCTTAGACAAGAGAGTGGGGAGAAATGAAGCAAAAGCAGGAACAAATGAAGAGTGATGCTGGGGAAGATAAAACAAGATCTCTGGGATAAATAAGACTTTTTTTGAACTTAATTGTTTTTCATGATGTAAGTAAATTACAATGAAAGAAAAGAAAAACTGGCTGCTTCTGGACAGTGAGTCAGAGGGCGGTGCCAAGCTGAGAGGTATAAGTAATAAACAGGAGCAGAGGAAGGCTGATGGGCAGCTGGTGCAGGACAGGTGGGGGCTGACCAGAGCAGCACAAATGGATATGACAAGGAGTGTTAGGTATGAGGAGCCAAGGTGTGGCTGAGCTGTGAGAACACTGGAGGGACCAGGCCTGATTATGGGAAAGGGCCATGGGGCTGTTCTCCTGCTGTGTTACACACTTCAATGCAAATCCTGTGTGTGGCAGGTACAACCTGTCTGCTGCTCCATGGGATCTCCTCCTGCCCCCCATGGCTAATGAGCTCGCTTCTGTCCATTTCTGTTAGTTTCAATGTCAGAAACTGAGCATTTCTCATTCCTCCCAGAGAGGCTTCCCTCCTTTTGTTTTCAAGAGTTGCTTAAATTTCAGTCTGAGAATTATCTTGCAGAAGTGCCCGTGTTCTTGAGCAGAGTTGGGGCTGCTTCTGCCCCTTGATGGTCCTTTGATACACTGTCCCACAGTTCAGAGGTGGGAGATGGAAAACATCTGATGAGGGAAAGTATGAAGCTGATTGTGCTGACTGGAGAGACGTGCCTAGATTCTGTCAGGGTGTCCTAGAGATTGCTGGCATAGCTGAGACTTTCATCCCCCACCACTTCCCTTGCCTCTACGCACTATGTAGTAAACCTCAAAGAATTTAGCATGTGAGCCAGGCAGACAAAGTCTGAGGTGGGACAGGGACTAGTGTCCTGGGTCCTGACATGACTCCATCACACTGGCCCATTCTACGGGCTGGTTCAGTATCTTGTTGCCTATCTCTTCTCTTCCCTGGCCTACACCCTTGTGGAAAGACCCTGCAGGGAGAAAGTAGTTTGAACCCAGCCAAGGCATTTGCTCTGTGATTTTCCTCATTAGTTTTGGGTGATATTTTTTGAACATGCAATATTTTTTACAGTTCTTTCAACCCCTGCTGCTTTTTTTTCTGGTCCAGAGGTCTTTCCTGGTGGAAGCACAAGTGCCTGCATAGGAGGTCAGAGGTGAGCAGTTGTGCTTGGATTGGAACTATGCCCAGCATCGGACCAAACTGGACATTCTCTCCTACTGGGATGCTGGAATACATTTTGGAGGTAAAAAGTGAAGGAAAGTGAAAAGTGAAGAAAAAAATTCAAAGATGCCTCAATAGACAGGAAATGGGATTCTCTTTAGAGTCTCTGATTCTGCACCAGAGACAAGGAGGCAACAAAATTGGAGCGAAATAAGCCCAAACTCTTTCCTGCTTACACAAAGGCAACTGGATTTGCCAGGTCTGCAACCATTTCTGGCTATAGGAAGGGGAGAGGTTTCACTCCAGCTGGGTTGTCATGTAGCTTTGAAGTCTCAGATGTAGTACCCAGCTGTTCCTCTTCCAGGGTCATCCCACAAGACCCTCAGACAGGACTCCAAAACTGAACATCTTCATAGAAGGATCCTTAAGCACCATGGTAGGCCCTCAGAGCTGGATTCAAGGACTGCCCTAGTCTTCATTTCTTCTTCCTCTGTTTATCTGCTTGTCTGTCTATCTAATCTTTCATTCTTTCCCCATAGAGCAATTCCTTCTTTTCATGTATGCAGTCTGTCTCTTTCTTTTCTCTCACTCTTAGACATATGCCTCCCCCCTCCTACCTCCCTCTACTTTGGGGATAATTTAACATGTTACACACTAACTTTCCAGTAATGGCACTCTGGCTTTTTGAAATTCTGCTTCCCTGTTTTATGGCTGGGCCTCTAATGGTTATCTCGCAGCCCTGCCTCTGGCAATCATGTAAGGAATAAATAGAAGCTGACACAGTAATTTACTTAAATCTTCTCCACACTTTTGCAGCATTTTCCTCCAGAGGATACCCCCGAAACAACAATTATTTGAAATGTCACGCGTTCCTGCCCCTAGGCTACCGACAAATGAACATTAAATCTATTAACAACAAAAAAAATTAAATGTTTACTTTTCCGCGAAGGTAAAGGAGAAGCTGGAGAGAGGGAGGGATGTCTCCAATAAATTTCTTCTCAATAATAAAGAGGTGTAGTTAATGTTCTCTCTAAACAGTCAGCTTGCAGCCCACATCCTACTAGGACAGAGATGTGATGCCACAGTACTGCCATGCAGCCTTGCCTGGGCAGCTCCAACAGCCTCAATTTACCAGGCCAGGGAGCTCAGTTTTAGGTTGTAAGATATGTAACACTACATATCTTATTCACTCATTTTTGCAGAGTGAATAAGATATGTAGTGGGCCAGAACTGGAGAACAGGGTGGGTCCAGCTCTCAGCCCATCTGGCTGCTAGTGCATGCTATGGGGACTGGAGCACTGGAAAAGGAAGGTTATAACTCAGCTGTTTTACAGGACAAACTGAGCATTTTGGCACCCTGCCCAAACATCCTGTTGGAAGTCTAAGCTGGAGGTAAGGCCCAGCTCTTCCTCTTTTCTGTTCTATGCTCCTGACCCTTCACTGAACTTTTCTGAACATAGTTAAGTACCAGGGGTGGGACCATGTGAAGGTGGACCCAGCCCTGCATATAGGTCCTGGTGGAAGATGGTGGGAATGCAGAGACTCACTTGCATCCACTTGCTGTGGATGAAAGTTCCTATGGGAATCTGGGCAAAACAAGCTTAGACACCAGACCTAAAGCACAGGGAACCATTTTGTTTTCTGTACATGGGGAATTTCAGGTTCAGAGCAGGTTATAGGCTCACCAAGATACAGCTGCAGAAATGCAAAGAAATATCTCAGCTCTACCCTGATCACTTCATACTGTCTTGAAAAGACTTCCACCATTTGAACTTTCCAACTTATGCCTGCTTTGGAAAGTGATCTCTTTCCATTGATTTAGCATCAGATTCTTGGGGGTCATTGTGATTATACAGCCAGGAATCCAGCCCTCTGACTGAAATCTTCTGTCCATCTGAGTTCAGAGAATAGTTGGGATTTAAAGGAACAAAAAGGACCATGTATCTTTTGTGGATGAACTCATGGAGGAAAATTCACATGTAATGTTGAATGCTTCAGACCCCGTAGAACTAGAAATGAGTAGAAAAACATTGCTTTTCTGTTCTTCATTTTCCCATTATTTTCAGTTAAAGAAGCTTGGGTGTAGACCTCAGACACCTTGAACAGAGTAGTTGAGCCAGCTGTATGACATGTTAGATACACTTTGAAGCAGGACATATGAATATCTGACCAGCTTCCTATTCCTTTTTGTAAAATGAACAGGAATTTTAAATTTTGCTGTCACCATAGATGACTCTATCACCAGGCAAGTACGCCAGTGTGTGTCTCTTCTTTTCCCTGATAGGCTGAAACCCTGCAGGTAGTGGAGGACTCATCCAGTGGATCTGCTGCATCCAAGTTCCAGAGCTTACTGTTCCATTCCTAATCTATTTCTTTACTGCTGTTCTGTGTAAATGGCCCCAGTCAACCTACTAAGGTGATTGATGCTCAGTCAGGTGCCTACAATGCTAGACTGCTCTTGAACAGAGAGCACTTTGCACCAGTGGGAGGTAGTACTCCTGGGATGGGACTGCTTGGGAGAAGGCCCTGCAGGGTATGTGCCAAATCTCTTCTAGACAGGCCTGTGCCTTCCCAGGGGAGTTTATACAGCCAGGGCATTCAGAACTGGGTCAGAGTGTCTGAGTGCCATGTGGTCCCACTTGGTGTTTTGTTGCTACCTGCTGTGATTCTTTTAAGGAATGTGAGAAAAGATCATCTTCCAAGTATAGAATCATAGAATAGCTAGAGTTGGAAGGGACTCCCAGAGGTCATCTAGTCCAACCCCTCTGCAAGAAGCAGGGACACCCCCAACTAGATCAGGTTGCTCAGGGCCTCATTCAACCTGGCCTTGAACGTCTCCAGGGATGGGGCATCAACCACCTCTCTGGGCAACCTGTTCCAGTGCTCCACAACTCTCACAGTAAAGAATTTTTTTCTAATATCCAATCTAATCTCCCTCCCTCTATTTTAAAACCATTACCCCTTGTCCTATCACAATAGGCCCTACTGAGCAGCCTCTCCCCATCTTTCTTGTAGGCCCCCTTGAGGTACTGGAAGACCTCTATAAGGTCTTCCCGGAGCCTCCTCTTCTCCAGGCTGAACAGCCCCAACTCTCTCGGGCTGTCCTCATAGCAAAGGTGCTCCAGCTCCTTTATCATCTTTGTGGCCCTCCTCTGGACCCTCTCCAACTGGTCCATGTCCTTCTTATGTTGGGGGTTCCAGAACTGGACACAGTACTCCAGGTGTGTCTCATGAGGGCAAAAGTAGAGGGGGAGAATCACCTCTCTCGACCTGCTGGCCACGCATCTCTTGATGCAGCCCAGGATGCAGTTGGCCTTCTGGGCTGCAAGAGCACATTGTCGGCTCTTGTTGAGCTTCTCATCCACCAGTACTTCCAAGTCCTTCTCCTCAGGGCTGCTCACATGTGAGATGTGTATGTCTTGAAGGAGTGAATTTGTTTTCTGACTACAGTTCTGTTGACATCCAGGCAGTTTTCAGAAAAGTAAAGTAGCTCATGCAAGGAACAAGGCTTTAGCTCTGGAGGAACAGCTGCTTCGAGCTCTTCTCAGGCCAGGTGCAAATTCTTTACTCTCTGTTTTGCACTGCACACCTCTGCATGGAAAGCATGTCCTTTCTGATCCAGAGAGGGGTTTGTGTGGCACTTTTCTGGATGTTTCCTATTTACTTTCTGAAACAATCTATCTCTTTAATGGAAATGGTCGTCTTCTTGCCCATTCTAGATCCAGCTAAGTGACTGAGGCTTACTGGTACATGAAGTGCAAGGTAGTTACTTTGTGGAGATCAGACAGTTCACAGCATATATAGTCCATATGAGAAACCATACAGCTAATGATATACAAAACAAATGGTCTTACCACAGACCTCAAAGTGTACTGTAAGTTCTGCAGTATATACTGCAGGTGAAGTCCACCTCAGTATTGCAACAGATTGATTTGAGTAGTTCCACTGCCAGCCAAAAGTCTAAGCACTGTAGTATGTTTATCCTAACATATAGAAACACAATAGTGTGGTCTAATATATGGGTTGGACTCTTAGATGGTTTATAGTATCAATATAAATCAGTATTGCTCATTATAGATTTCAGGGCCTCAAATACCCATTATTCTATTGCTAAAAAAAGCCCCAAACAAACAGGAAATTGGGAAGAGGATTCACCAAACTGCTTTGCATTACGTTTTATTAAACCTCCTCCTGTAACATCTCCACTTTGATCTCTTCTCTGCCCAGATTCAGATCTCAGCTCCTGATTTCCACCAAGGAAAGGTATGCAGGGAAGCTGGGTGCATACACTTTTTTTTTTTTTTTTTTTTTAAGCATTGTAGTGTGTTCTTGTGCTCTCAATTCCGGATAATGCTGGATCCCTTTTATCCAGCCCCTCCTCTTGCCCTTTCAAGTGAAAAGAAACTCCTGTGCTCCCCCATCAAAGTTAAAGGAAGGCTTTAGAGAGGAAGGCTCAGCACGCTGGGGCTCTTGAGCCTGTGTTTAATCTCTTTTCCCGTTCCTGTGTGCCTCTCTGGCTTCCCTGCCAGTTTCTTTGTTGCCGAGTTTCTCATTTCCTTTTATTTGTGTGTGCGGGAGGTTGCCAGGCTCGCTGGAATGTAGCTGAAGTCATCCTGGGGGACGCGCCTAGCCCCCGCCCTGGGTTATACATGACCTGCCTTGTCCCCCGCTCACCCACACAGGGCAGGCTGGAGCAGGCTTGCCTGGCTTGCAGGCAGGAGGTGAGCCAGGGCAGGAGAAGCACCCACCTTGCTGCTGTGGCCGGCTCGGGCAGGGGTGTGTGTCCAACACCACACAGGGTGAGCAGCAGGATGGAGGTTGCGGGGGAAAGGGACTGAGAGCGAGCGCGCGCCTTGACCTCTGGGTGGCTGTCCTGCCTGGGAAGGAGAGCAGAGATGCGTGCAGCCTTTGGCAGGGGAGGGAGACCTTGTCTGTCTCGGTTCCTGCCTAACCTCAGCTGACCTCAGTGTGATGATCCAACTCCCAAACGCAGCTGCCCTGCTTCACAGAATGACGCTAGACTGAAGGTGTGGCCTTTGGCTGTATGTTGGTTGGGATTTACTCCCAATAAAATGTGGGCTGTGTTAGGCACTGGAGGAAGAGAGTTCAAATTGGGCTGGTCTGCCAGGAACTGGAATGTTGCTCCAGAGCTGGATATGGCTCTGAGGATTTGCATTGGTCTTAACAATTGTCCACAGAGACTGAGTTTCTGTTCAAGTATTTGCCGCTCCTTCATTGTGAAGGGACTGCAGTAGAGGACCCATCTCAGGGGACCTGTAAAGGGTACATCCCAAGTGGAATGAGATGTGTCAGGAGCACAATTCCAGGCAAAGGTTTTGTCAGAACTCTGAATATATTGATAGGCCTTACTCATCCTGACCAGTCCCATCTGGGACCTCCACCCATCGACCCACAAGCTATTTAAGCTTGTACATGGCTGGGCCTTCAGACTCTAAAATGTTGGAGGGGAAGCTGTTTGTGGAACAGCCGGTTGTGGAACAGCCAGTTGTACATGTTATAGGTCTTGTTAATCCACACCCTGATGTATGCATTGACCTCCCAACTTAACCTTGGTCCCGCTTCATTGCTGTAGCATGTGATATGCTGAAACTAGGGGTTCCTCACTAGAGGAGAGTTCCTAATGGAAAGTAATCTTGTGGGATGGTTTTGCTTAGGATGGATCTGGAGTGTTATGAACTGAGGGTTTGCTGTGCAGTGTTCTGCAGCGGTCCTGGTTGGAGCTGTCCCATTGTGCTTAGCTGAGAGCAGTTAAGTTTTGGTGTTGATTTTCTGCTCATGGGCACTGAGAGGAACAGATAAGAGCCTTGTCCTGGAAAAGTCTCCAGCAAC
This sequence comes from Heliornis fulica, assembly GCA_013399135.1. NCBI lineage: Eukaryota > Metazoa > Chordata > Aves > Gruiformes > Heliornithidae > Heliornis > Heliornis fulica. Next base: position 294,588 of record VXBZ01006979.1, on the reverse strand, counting down.
AAGCATGTTTCTTTTCAATTCTGAAGGTCTGGTTGGGGAACACAAAGCTTGCAGTCCTGCAGTGCTTCAGTATTTCCAAGTTATTTTCCTTGGCCTGTATTCACCTGTCTTCCTTTGTATCAGAAAAGTTCAGTAGAAGAAAGGTGGTCTTTCCAGGTAGTGCCTATGCAGAGACTCTCAAAGGATGTTTTATCACAGTGCTTCGGGAGAGAAATTTGGAGAGGGATCTCAGGTCAGACTAACTCAGAGACAGTCTTGTTTAGATCAGCCTTGTTTGCTTGGTTTCTTAATTGCAGATTTTACCTTTTACTTCTGTATTATAAGTCTTCTAAAAATTTGCTGAGAAGATTTTGCCTTGAAAAAAGGCATCTGTTTGAAAAAGCGGAGAAGAACTTGATAATTTGAGAGAAATTGAATGGGAGGATTGCTTGAAGTTAGTTTCAGACCCCTATGGATAGATGTATATCATAAGCGGGTCAAGACAGGTAAGTAGTAACTCCCTGTTATATGTGGATATTTATGCATGAAGGCATTGATATACACATTTTAAATGTCTTTTCCCTACCTTGGTTATTTTTATGTTTATCTTTTATAACAGCAATGGGGCCTAATAAGAAGTTACTTCTGCTTTGTCCTGTACAGTAATATATTGTCTGGCTTCTTAAAGCCTCATCAAACCTGTCCTCTGTGTCTGCAAGAGGTTACTGTTGTTGCACTGCACAGACCAGAGCTGCTAGGCTTGAGGACCCTCTGGCTACCATCCAGCATGTCACTGTGCCTGGTATCTGCCATATCTCCCTGCTGCTTTGTTCAAGGAGCATTTGTGCTGCCATTGTCTCTGTTCCCTCTGGACAGGCCCATGGGGTTGTGCAACTCTCTTGAATTTGTGTAGTATCTACCTGGATGTAATTGTTTTGGCTCTGTATTTGGAACAGTCTGCAACCCCGAAACTCTTGCAGGAGACCCAGAGATTGCATTACATATCAAGGAGAAGGCTGACTGGTAAATACATTCCAATGATGAGGAAAAAGTGTCACTTACTGTACAAACCTTTCTATCTTTTGTTGTGGTGATGCTATTTCAACCCAGTGATTTAAGTGTCTTTGCAGAGAAGCTTCCACACTTTTTTTTTTCCTTCTTCTTCTCCTTTCCCCACTGTGAGGTCAGGGTACTTCCTTGCTGCACACCTGGCTGTTCCTGAGTCACTCTTATGCAGGATTGCTTCAAAACTTCCAGTATATTTTAAAATTAAAACCATGTTTTTCTTCTTAACTAAGATATGGAGAAAGCTTCTGATAAAGACAGTGTCTTGTGATAGAAACACTTATATTCAAGCATTTTTGAGAATTTTCAGCTTTCACAAAATTAATGTTCTATTTTTTCTTATTTTATCAACCTCAAATCTTTTTATTCTTGGTTCTCTTCACTAGGATGAAGTGCTATAGGATGGCAGAGCAGAAGGAAAGCACATCATCTAACCACACTGATTCTCCCCTGCTGCTGCTTGGCATCAACCCATGGTGTATATTGCAAGAGAAAAGCCAGACCTGGAAGCAATCTGCTGAGGGTTTCAGATTCTCCCTGTTCCTCTCTTCCAGTCCATTAGGCTGGAAAGGCAATGGCAGTCAACAAGTTTTTCATCTGGAAGTGTAGTCCTGGGATTTCCCTAAATTCTTACCTCAGTTTGAGCTGAAGACCAGTTTCCAACTATCTTGTTCTTGGCTGAACTTCTATTCTGATTTTTCCAAGCTGATTTCCACTCCCTGTCCCTATCAAGAAGCAGGTAAAGAAACATTTTCTGTGCCTACATACTAACAAGCAGAAAGAAACAGGGATCCTTTGAATGGGTGGTGACTGTGTAGTCAAAATCCTTGCTAACTCATGGAGCACAGAAGCACCAGTAGAGACCACCATGTAACTGCTGGGATCTTGGATGGAGGTGATTCAGAATATACACCAGTCAAAGATGGTCTGGATATATTTATCTCAACAAGTCATTGTGATGCTTTGCCTCCATCCTTCTCATCTGCCTGAAAGCTGACGTGGCAGTGAGAACCTCAAACAGAAAGCTGAGCTAGCTGTTTGATCCAAAATGCTTAACTTTTCCTGGTTGGAAGATGATTGATTATCAAACAACCATTACACAGTGCATCAGAGATCACAGCTACTCTCTGGTGCTTGAGAAATTGAAGGATTAAACTGGCACCTCCTAGGGGAAGGATCCTTAGGGACAGGGAGGCCATGCAGTTAGCACACAGCTTTCTCACCAGCCACTAGCTCCTCTGTTCCAGCCCATGCCACTGACATCCCCTCTACCTCTGCCACACCCCGTGCAACCCTGGCATGTGCATGGCTCATTAGCAGCAGCCTGGCAATCGGGAGAGCCTGCTATGGCAGCAGCTGCTTTTCCAGAACCATCCTGAGTGCAGTGCAGTGCAGTGCAGGGGCTGTTTGCCAAGGTGAGGCAGCCCCTGCAACTGGCTGAGATGGAGCTCGTGGGAGAGTGGTTTGGTCTTTACCAAATGCAACCAGCTGGAGCACACTTTGCTTCCTTGCAAAGTGCTTCAACCTTGCGCCCCTGCCTGCCCAGCTAGTCACTCTGCTCCCTGATGTATATGCAGCCAGGTACCAGGGAGCAGATTGAGAAGAGCCATCGGGCTTCTTCCAGGCTCATTCCAGGATTGGAGCTGGGGGAGCTGCTGGACCAAAGAATGGCATTGCCTGGAAGCACCTGGACTAGGGAGTTTGTGTGTACTGTAGAAGTCTTCAACTGGCTTCTACCAAGCTCCTTGGCTTCCCAGCAGCAGGTTTCCCAAGCTGCAGCACTCATGTGCTCCCTAATACCTGAGCTGTGGGCTCCAGCCACTCTCCCTGTCTAGGAGACTTCTGCTGGTCTCAGAACATGCAAACCACAAGCCGTTTTCCCCCTTCTAAGCCCACACTACTGCCCTTGTGGTAGGACCACATGGGCCACGTTCATGGTCAGGACATGCTGGCTTTCTTTGACATGCATGGCACAGCCAGATCATGTGGTGCTGCCTGAGATTTGCCTGCCTGAGGTTCTGCTTCGTTCTATGCTAGCTCCACACAGCCAGGATGTGGGGGGCTAGTCACCAGGGAACGGGCCTTGGCAGAGATGAATAGAGGATGTGAACAGTTCCCTTGGTGCCCTTTTCCCTCAGTCTTGTTTCCCTCTCAGCAGGGGGAAGCAGTCTCTGCGCAGTCCTCTGCCGATTGCATCAGGGAAAGTCATTAAAAAGAATTAAAAAGGAAACAGAGAGAGAGAAAAAAGAGGGGGGAAAAAGAATCAAATGAACAGCCCCAAACAGTTACAAACTCAAACAAAAGCACAACAGGATCTTCCTGTTCAAAGCCCTGGGCCACCCTAGCCTGTCAGTAAAGGACAGGAGCATGCCAGTAGTTACAGGGAGAAAGGAGGAAGGCCTTGGCCAAATCCCTGCTGGGGCAGTGCTGGCATGCGTTGTGGGGCTGGTTGTGGAAGCTGGGCAAAATAAATAAATATACAAATTAATTACACAAGATTGGCTCACCTATCTACCCTCTGAAATAGAAAATGGCTCTGTATCCTGGCCTTTGGAGAGGGAATAGTAAGATGCCTGTTCCAGGAGGTCAGTGTCTCTCCTCCACTTTGCTCTGGGTAAGTATCAGCCTCTGTTAGCAACCGCTTTATCTGGAAAGCTAAAGAGTGGGATGGAACTCCTGGTTCCTCCTGTCCTGTCTCCATGGAGGATTTGAGCTCCGAGAGTGTTATTGGTGTGATAAGATCTGGTTTATAATCCAAATTCAGTACCATAGATGTTTTCCCAAAATAGTTGCCTAAATTTTAAGTCTCTCTTGAGATGCAGAAGTCTTTTTTTTTCAGATGTCAGCCTCTCATTTAGTCTGAATTGTGACTGGACATGAGCAGTCATCTTTAAAAGTCATCTTGCTCTTTGGCTTCTGGATGAGTGCTTGCAACCTGGAGTCTGTAAAAAAGCACTGAGGGTTGTCCCAGGATCCTTACCACTTTCACTTCCCTCAGCTTCTGCTTCAGCGCCTGCCTGAACATGTCTTTTGAGGGCTCTGGGCAAAAGCAGAAACAGAGATAGCAGGTAATTTTTGCTGCAGTCAGAGCAGCCTGCAGGCTAGTGACAGAGATGGTGATGGGAGAGCATGGCAGAGCACAGACCTTGAAGATTATTTGCAGAGTCTCATTCTGAAGTCCTACAGGCCACACACTTGCCTCAGTCTGACACAGTCCCTGGTTCAGGTTCCTTTGCAAACCACCATAGAAACTGCAGTATTTCCCCTGGGTTTATTTCTGCATGTTGGAGCTCAGCTTCAAATGATTTAGATTTTCTCACCCAAGTACTGGCCCCAGGAAATTTCTCAGACCATTTTCCTATTAGCCTTTCTTGCCAGAGTTTCACTGAGGTAGTTTGTGGCTGCAGATGTTCCTGTGCATTGGTTACCAAGATTTAGGCTACAGCAGTTACAGTAATCCTTAAATCTAGCGTGGTGGCTCCCCATCAACATTATAGATATGCTCATTTACATCTCACCTGGCATACCACAAGCTGAGGCAGAACTTGAAGTAGTTCTGCTAACACCATGGAGATTTGGATCATATATTGCAATAGATTTAGCTGCAGCATAAAGGATGCTTTTCGTTGGTTGTGCATTTAATAGCTTGCATTAGTTTACCTCCATGTATATTCAGATATCTACTGCGTATTAATATGGGTCTCTGCATTTATATGCCTAACCATATTCTTCTAGTTATAACTGTATCCATGTTGCTAAATCCTGCAGGTTTTTATACAGATTACCAGTATCAGGATAAAACATTATCACTTTGATGTACCCACGGTTGATTTCTAGTTCAGTGGCTGATCCTGTGGAAATGTATGGTCCTCAGACATAGGTCAGGTAAGTGTAATTGTGGTGTGTTTCTGGGAAATGCTGTGAGGTGTTGCATTGCTGTGTGCTGGATGCATCCCTTCCCAGGGGTGTTTCTCTGGGGTGTTCTGAAGCATTCACTCTGAGCATCACCATGGGGACAAGCAGGGAGAAGGAATACAATTGGTATTTCTTAGTGATGTGTGGTTGTACCATCACAGCACCTCAGAGTGAAGGTGCATGATGAACTACATACCTCTGTCTTGTATTTTTCTGTATGACAATAATATGCACGCACACATGCACTCACACACAGGCACACACCCTCCAGGCTCCAGTGCGTGTAGGAGAGTGTGTGTGTGTGTGAATGCTATTTAAATAAAAAAGAAAGGAAGTGAATCAGGGTCGTTTCCATTTTAATTGTAAAACAGATAAGCACTAAACACTTTGAAAAAGTAAATGACTTGAGAATAATTACTATCTATTACTCTGCGTCCCAGGGGGGCAGTTGGAGGAGCCCAGATGGCTACAAAAATGGGATTTAGCAGAAAATTGAAGACATTATTCACCGTAACACATTATCAATTACCTTCATATCAATTACAATAACCTTACATTAGAAGAAGGGCCAGGAGACTATCTTCAGCCCCCAGCCTGAATAGTAATTGCACTACCCCTATGGATGTGTGTGTGTTAGAGGGTGGGGGGTACCACAGGGTTGTGCAGGGGTTTTGGCAGCTCCCACTGCTCTTGGGGGAGAGGATAATAATGGCTCAGGGTAGTTTTCCCTTCCCTCCCTACAGTCACCTCATGGAAGGTTTTTCTCTGTCCTGTTTGTGTGGTCTAATAGCTCAAAGGGCAGCTGATGTGGCTCCTTCCAAGAAATTCTGCTTGGCTTGTCATTTGGGAAGTTCAGTCTCTGTGCAGAGAGTGCTGTTTCACACGAGTGTCCTCTGCTTTCCTCTTCCCCCTCTCAGCTATTTCAGCCAAGCTGCTCAGTTTATTAATGGGGGCTGGTATGCAATCTGAGGTCCTTTTCTGTAGGACCCGAGTTTCCTGCTGTAGTGATCTGGCTCCCTCCCACCCTGTGCAGGAGGCAGGAGCTGCTCCCTCTGCCAGACCCAGATGGGGCACCAGCTCGTGTTTCCCGTAAACACTCACAGAGAGGTCACACAAGGCCTTGGATGGGATACAGAGATGAACTAACCAAAAGCAATTAAAAAATAGCTTTCCTCCAGGGATGGTGGAAGGTGTCTTCGGGAAGAGCAGTATCAAGGCTGCTTCCAGCAGGCTGGTAGCATGAAGGTAGCTCTAAGGACATCTTGTTGCCTGTGGCTCTCTCCTCTTGCCAGCAGGGATAGCCCTTGGAGCTGGTCGTTGGTCAGAGCTGTCTGTAGCTGGCTAATGCTGCTGGCTTGCCATGATGCCATTCTGAAATTCCACCTCCTGGATCTGGGTTTGATCCAACTCACCTGAATATTTACACATGCATATATCAGATCTATCTGTTGTGGTCCCACTCTGCTAGAGTCCAAAGAGGTTTCACTGCCACAGCATCCTACCACAGCACAAATGTGTGTAAGACAGGCATTTGGACACATAAGGACACTTATGAGTTAAACTGCTGGTGACACTCCCTCCAGCCTCCCCCCTTTCCCAAATATGCAGTGGAGTGTCCAGTGGGTTAGTGCAGAGAGGACTAATTGCTATTAAAAGGCTTTAATCTGGGAGATTAGTGCTGGCTCCAGGCGGTGTTTGCACACGAAGGAGACGTTTTCGATGAGATGAACTAGAATTCGTCCCTGCTGTTTTGTTGATAGAAAATCATCTTCCCCTTGGTTTTTTCTCTTTATCTCTGTCTCTCTTGCTTCCTCACTCTCCCTGATCATTTGCTTTTGCCTCTTCCTTGAAGTTGAGCTGAGAGCTTTATTGTTTTTTAGAGTAGCAGTATTCTTTGACCTTTTGGGTCAGTTGTCTTTGGACACACAGACAGACAGCCATATAGATATGCATAGATGCGACTAGAGTTTCCTGCTCCAAAGAGTCTTCGGTCTGATCAAGAGAAGTATGTTTTCCTCTTGCTTGCTGTTGAGCCTCTTGTGGGTCAATGAAGGGCCTGCAGAACCCTTCCTATAACATGAGTCAGGCCAGTCCCCTTCTCCCAGGCAAAGGCTTGATCCCAGGGAGCATCAGAAAGATGTGTTTCAGCCTGAGCATCTTAAAGCTCCCTGCAGAGGCAATTAGCAGGAGGTAATTAAATGATTACATATGGGAAGGTATGGAGCATTACTGGACCTCTGGCATGACCCAGGAAATATCACTATTGACTTGGATGAACATTGGATCAAGCTCAATGGAAATTAAGTTGATAACGTGCCAGATGTGTCCAGGAAGCCTGTCCATGAAGGAGACAGATTTGACCTGAGAACACAGAAATTTTTGTGCTACACTTGCTGGAGGATCCAAAACCAGAGATCCTTGCTCTGAATTCACTACTGTTTGAAATCCAAGAGTATCTCAGGTTGTCCAGGCAGATAATCCCTGCGATTTCTAGTGTCCAGCTGGAACTTTCTCAGCATCCTCACGGCATTAAGTGCCAGTACCCTTTGAAAAGTGCAGAGGAATAAATGGACAGTTATGCACATGTAACTTGGGTGGAAAGAAATGAAGACATCATATCCCAAAGATAAGAGTGTGTGTAATCTTAAGGAGAAAAGGAGGACTCAATTAGAACCACAAAGCTGCATGGTCCTTCTGGCCTTCACAGTGCCCAGATAAAAGTTATCAAGGAGAAAAATGTTAAGGGGGAGTGAGTGTCCTTAAATCAATGAGGCCAAGTTGGGCAGAAGGGGAGGAAATTGGTTCAGGATCTGAGTTTTCTGTTCAAAGAGGTCAAGGCTTTCCAAGGAGGAAGTGCTTAATTTGCTGTGTCATGCATCCTCCTTCTCTGCCCTGTCTGAACACCATGGTCTTTGTTCTTTTGTAGGATGCTGCCAGAAACTTCTTTGAGACTGCACCATGATTGTTTTCACCATAAACAGGTGTTTTTAGGAGGTGTAAATCAGACACCAGGAGCAAGGAGAGGAAAATTAAGTCACCTTTGTAGCCCTGGGTGCAGTGCGGTTCTCCAAAAGTGGTTGTGGAGCCTGTTGCTTGGTAAAGTGGTATATCATTTTTGTGGATCTTCTTCCTTGTTTTTTAAAGCATCTGACTCAGATATGAAATATCACTGCATGGATCCTCTTAGGAGGGCTTTGTAGTGGGCTGGAATTTTGGAAAAAGGTATTTATTTCTCTCTCTCTCTCTCTCTCTCTCTCCCTGCCTGAAAATCCAAACTGTTACTGTTAGTCAGCAGGAGGGCAGACCTACTGCTCATGTAAATTGATCTAGTTCTGTTGTTTGCCCTTGTTCCCTCAATTTGCAGATGATGCTGGTGTAACCAACATAAGGATCTGGCCTCTAGCATGTGTTTATCCCATCTGCTGTCCAGCATGTTAATTTTCATGGAAGACACAAACTTGCACGGACTGTGATTTTTAAGGAGGGGCCCTTTTTCTTTTTGAGAGCCAACTGTGAAGCCTCAGGGGCCAGATTCTGAAAGGCAGTCAATGCCAGGATCAGGAGGAGCTGGTAACTTGGGTCCTAGAAATTTCTAGCTCATGGTCCACTACTGACAAGACCGTAGGGAAGGAAGCATGTGTTAGATATTTGTGTAAAAGCAGCGATGATGGTAAAGATTTTTCAGTAGCAGCATCCTTGGGTGGAAGGGCTAGGCTTGCAAAGAAGGATTCAGTTGGAATGAGCCTTGAAAAATACCCAAGGGGGGTAGAAATAGTGAGACAGGGAGCATATTTCTACCATAGCTGTTAACCAAAATAAAAATAATTTCTTGAAAAAGAAAAAAAAATATGCAACAGGTAGGGGTCTGGTTTTTTGGCTGATCCTCCTTATTGCTTCTATTTCAATAGGAGCAGAAGTATGTCAGGTAATGGCTTGAATGATTCCTCTTTCCAGCATTTGATACTGCAAATATTTACAAATATTAATAGCCAGGCTTCATAACATGCCCAGTGATCTTGAAAGCCTTATGTTTCGGGTGCAAGATTGGAAATTCCAGAGATTTTCTAAATTCTCAGGCACGATCTTTAAAAAATAAATGCGACATACAAAAAAAAAAGAAAGGTATTTTGAAAGTGTCCCAACACTGGGAATTTAGATTTAATCTCAAATATTGTTTACTTTTGTTAATGTTTGTAAGGATATGTTTCTTGATTGTAACTGGTTTTACATGAGTGGCTTATTGTGTGTTTGGATGGTACTGTTAGAAACTCTTCTGGTTTTGTTTCATGAAAACTACTTGGTATCTGAAACTCCCAGCTCTTAGAAACATTGAAAAAAGAACAAACTGAAATAACAGCTGACATTATCATATACTCACTTGATTCTGTGTCCAAGGTGGGCATTAAATCCCAATAAATAGCCTGAGCACTTATTAGAAGCTTAGAATTCAGAAGGTACTCAGGATATTATGAAGTATTTTAATGATTTCCAGTGAACCTTCTGGTCTTAGCAGTTATGGTAAACCATTTTTTAATTATTCACATTGGTAATGTCACAGATAGGCTTTTGGTCACTTCCAAATACACACAGAAACAGATCTTTTATTGTGTTCACCTCACTGCATGATTGGAGCCCTAGGGGTCTACATCTAGGGCGCTTGGAAGGAGTTAACTCCTCTCGGCATTTGGAGAAGTGCTTAGACCTGAACCGCTTCATCCACAGTGATAAAACTGCCACTTGACTTCAGAAGAGATTGAGTTGCATCCCACATCCAGGAGTGCCAGTCCAGTCATGTACATGACTTGCACAGAAGTACCCCTAAAAAGCATGGGAGACCCTGTTTTGGCGGGAGGGTGTTGCACTGATATTTGGAGAAAGCAAGAGAGATGGTGAATGCTACAGGGCCAGACGGGGGACAAGAGACTTAGAAGGGGCATGTGAGTTATATGTGAAGGACTATTGCAGGATGAGGATTCCAAAAATAAAGACTGATGCAAGCACTGGAATTGGAAAGCTCCATGGACATGAGGCAGCAGGGAGCTCACTCAGCAACTACCTAATCCCCTTTTCTTCAAGCTGGAGCTAACCAAGGATGGAGCTTCCCTGTTCTAGCCTGCCAGTGGCTTTAGAAAATTTAAGGAAACCTAAATTAAAGCTGGGCCCTGATGGGTGTTCTGCCTTACCAAATCCAATTAGCCAATCATGACTTTTCACTTAACTGCAATGACTTTAATTGGATCAGAATAACAACAGGAAGGCTAGAAAATTACAGGAATTTACTTAGCATGCAGGGCGGAGCCTTGCAGCTGGGATCATCATTATCTCTATCATGGGCTGTAGAGTCCACCAGAGGTGTAAAAGTTCCATGAACAGTCCACAATACTAAGTATGGAGGCTTTTTCATCTTCTCTTAAGGTACAAGCATCCACATGGAAAGCTATAATAGGTGTGGTGGGCCAGCCTGCTGTTCCCCTGTGTATGTACTCTAACCATCAAAATCTGACTGCATGCAGCACCTCCTTTTCACTTAGTGGTGTGGAGGGGTTTTTGGACAAGTGAAAGGCCCTGTGAACAGCCTCCAAGTTTTTCAAGTTGAGCACAAGCTTAGAACTGTGCAGAACAGAGGCATTTGGGCAGGACTTTTCTTTTAGACTGCCATTAAAGAATGCAGGAGCCACAGTGAACTGAATAGCTCTAAGATGTGCATTCTTGTCATGTTACTGGATGGGGTAGGACCACTAGATGAGCTTTAAAAGCCAGATTCCACGATATCAAGTCAACAATGACAGTACATTAACACCAGCCCAATACTTGGCACTGACAGAGATGATCTAGCAGTGCCACTAATAAGATATAAGCTTCTTCTAAACAGCTATGTCATTGCATTGTTCACCAGAATGTGGAAGAGTGGACATGGCTGGCATGTCCAACATTTTTTAAGCATAATTTGGAATGAGATTCTGGAGACCAAAGCATAAAAGATAAAATATTACAGGTTTTGTTTGTTTATTTTGCGTTTTATTGGTCAGGGTTGGTGATGAGCAGCATATGATAAACACAGCATCAAGCAAAAATTACAAAAGAATGGGAGGGGAAAGGCAACTCTTTTCCTGCTTTCTATAAAACTTAAGGGACCTCCCTTATACCAGAGCAAGTTTCATCATGCAGGCCACACTCCATGCATGCTGATGCCACTTCATATCCAAGGGATGCCTTGCAGCCTCAGTGAATGTTGATCTGGATTTACATGACATAACAGGGATCAGATTTTCGCCCGCTGGGAGCTGTCAATGAATGCAAAGTGTGACGTAGTGCTTATCTAGCATGCACAAGAGGGACCCTGCTGCAAATCAGGAATGACTTCACTAAATCCAGTGGAGCTGAACAACCATAAATGAGCAGAATGAGGCCCACACATTATCCCAGTCTAGCATGCTATCTTTAACTGGCCCTAATGAATTCAGCTGCAGCATGTAGTCATTAATCCCAGTGGAAAGAGCGGCTTGCCATTACACAACCTGGGATTTCAAGAGTTTGCTGTTAATGCCCTCGACTGCTGTCCTGCTGCAGAACTCCCCATGACTTCAGAACTGGGGGAAACCTGCATTACCTATCCTGGACTCAACTAAAATCTCAGCGAGGCTCTTTTAGCCCCTTCCCATCCGGGTGAGCAGAAGGGATGGTAGGAAGGGAGGAAAGGCCAGGGTAATAGCTGGCACACGGGGCCCTGAAATTGTTTATGATGCAAATATGTTTTAAAGCACTGCATTGCCTCCTCTGGGAAAAGGAGCTTAAAATTGAAGTCTAATGATAACAAATGATTGTTAATGAGTTGTCTAAACATAATAGATGGAAAGAATTAAAAGCTTAGAATAAACAGGGTTTCATTAAAGCACAATAAAGAAACAACACAAATTTCATATCTTAGAATAAATGGGCCCTTGTGGTCTCACTGGTAGTGGAGGGCACTGAGGTGGTTGCATGGGCTGGGGAGCTAAGTCCTCCTCTGTTCAGGTGCAGGGCTCTGGCAGCTGGGCAGTGCTTGTGGCCATGCCTCCTTAGGGCTCCACTCCTCCACAAATTACACACATGCCCAACTTGCAGCACACAAGGAATTCACTGCACCCCCAGCACTCCTCAGGTGCTTGAAAGCTGGCTCTTGCTCAAGTGCCTAAGCACCTCTCAGTGCTGTCAGTGCTCTGAGATGGAGAGGGAGATGGGTTTTGTTCAGAGGTGTTTACAGCAGGAGGCTGACTAACCCTGGCACTGGAAACCTCCATAGCTGCAATTCAAGCACTCCACATAGAGTTTCTTTTCAGGAGCAGGTATGGTTTCAGGGTCCACAGGACCCCCTGGTGACCTTGGGCTGTTTCTGAGTCTGTCCAAGTTACAGAGAAAGACAAGTTCAAACCAGCTGTGCAATAATCTACAGATTGGTTTTGAAGCCCTTCAGAGACTGATTTTTTTTTAAGAGCCCACAGATAAAATTAAAGTTGAAAATCACTCCCCTAGAAAAGTGTGCTACAGAGAATGTAAAATTCTGCAGAGATTTCACAAATGGTTCATCAGAGTGTTAGATGCCAAGAGCACACATCATACTTCATCTCAGTGTGTGTCAGATGGCATATTGTAGATAGATTTTTAGACCAAGATTTTATTAAGGACATGTGAAGAGATGATCGATAATTTCTTGATGGGTTTGTTTCCTAGACTGTCTACATTTGACATGGTGACATGATTGTTGTTACTTCTGTGTGGTGGGGAAACTTTGAAATTTCAAAGTTGTTTCGAGGTGATAGAACAGACCATCTACTTCAGGTTTCATTTTAAATGAACCTTTGGACAGTAGCAGTATTCTGCAAGTCCCATTTTGACTCCTAGATTCTGATTTAGCTTTTAGAATTTTTCATTAAAGGGAAACATGAGGCAATAGAAAAAATCTGGAAAGATGTGGCAAAAAGTGTGTCAAGATTTCCTTGGGAAATACTGGGGGTTCTTTTTGTTGTTGTTGTTGTTTTGTTTTTAAATGTAAGGCCTTTTTACCTCTATGAAATAATAAAAAAAAAACACAACAAAATTTTAAGAATCTTCCCTCCAGTCCTTCATATTCTGTTTGTTGGCTTGGAGATCTTGTTTGCATTTCAGGAAAGATTGCATGTTCAGCGAAGTGTATGTGAGAGCAGGAGTTTTTGCTGTGGTGACGTGTCTGTGTTTTGGAGTGTGTCCATGTCCAAGTGTAATGCACTTGTCTTTATCGATGTGCTTTATGATGGATGGATTGCAGATCTGACAGGTGCTTTCTGTGTATTTGTAAAGCTGCATGGGGCTCAACACTACCAGTCCCTGGTCCTGACAGTCCCCAAAACATCCCCAGTGTTCATCTGGGGCTGGCTCCCTTTATTCATGCTAATTTTTACATTACCCAGTGATTGGTTTGGCTGAACCTGCTGGGAGTATATTTGTGAACTGTGCAACACAAATGCAGGACAAACAAGGCTTGAAAGATCCGGGCAAGAATTAGAGCTTGTATTAAAGATGGGCAGTGTTTCCCAGTACAAAAAAAAAAGGCTTTTTAGTGACCCAGGGTTGTCTCTTTTTCTTGATTTAAAAATCTGAACTGATCTTTAAAAAAAGATGCTCTTTGGAAGTTTCTGTGGAAACTGCAAAATTATGATATTTCAATATGGGTTTAGGATTATTTTTTTTAGAAGAACCTACAAAAATTATCCTTCTTCCTGTCTCCAAATCAATGAAAATCAAAGTTAAAACTGAAGCGAGTTGTTTCCATAGGTAGAACATTTTTACTAATAACAATTGTCACTCTTATTGATGCTGCTCTTTTGCTAGTAGCGTTAATACAGGTATCTACTTGTGTAGCTCAGGCTTTCTGAGGGCATTTGGTTCTATGGTCAGAGCATGTGAGGATTTGAGGTCCTGTTGTACTGTGACATTTGTCAGTCCTAAACACAGTTCTGCAAAGCCCCTGAAAGAGCTAGGGTGAAACTCTAGCTGCATTTGCATTGAGCACTATGCCACCATGTGTGGAAAAGGCACATCCATGCAGATATGTTAGATCTTTGCAAAGAGGAGGTCTGGAAGGTGACAGTCCTGTTCCTTGTCAGTTTCTGAAGTTTCTTTCTAGCAGAGTGAGGGAAGAGGGAAACCTTCCAAATGCTTCCTGTGCAGATGAATGACATAAAAATGCAGTCTGAGGTTTCATATCTAAGCCCCTTGGAACTGCAATAGTGTCATGAAAAACTTGATCCAGACAGATACACCACCCCAAATAGCTCAATTTTGGTAAAACTTAGTTTATTAAATGGTATTATATTAAAACATTCTGACTGGCTGTCATGAAGGGGTATCACAAGTGGCAGCTTGAGACCTGATTTGTGAAGTTTTGATGCCTGGCATCACGGACAAGCAAAATCCTCTTCATGATTTCATACACACCCAGGAATGTATAAATCTATCTGTGTGTCTGTGTTTGTCGAGCTTGCATCTGCAGGAGTGTGCCTTGCTGGCTGTGCCACGCCTCAAGCATCTGCACTAGGGTGCATTTGTCTCGGTGTACCTGTGGTGTGTTGGTTTAACGGCTGGTGTGCAGGTCTAGGAGAATCAGAGAATCACAGGTGGGAATTAAGGTGGGAAGGGACCTCTGGAGGTCATCTTGTCCAACCCCCTCTGTTCAAGCAGGGCCACCCAGAGCCAGTTGCTTGGGACCATGTCCAGACATCCCTGTCGGACTCCCCAGCTGTGGCTGCAACCACAAGGAAAGTTAAAAGCCTCGGTTAGGCAGCGCTGGCCCTGTCAGTAAATCATTGTGCAGTTCAGGCTTTTTTTTTTTTTTTT
>VXBZ01006979.1:264546-279762 GCA_013399135.1 Heliornis fulica | reverse complement strand
TTTTTTTTTTTTTTCTCCTGGATTGGACTCCATGGAGAGTCAGACAGACTGTGCTGAGCTGGTCCCATCTGCACCCAACCTGGACAGCAGCTTTATCTTGCCTTGTAAAACTGCAGAGCTCTGTGACAAAAGAGTTAATCTCTGCCTTTGTTTCTCTTCCTCTCTCTCTTCTCTTGCAGCAGGACTGAAAGGCAAGATGAGAGCAGATCCATCAGTGTCAGCTGCTTTCAGCACATCAGCACTTTGGGGGGTTTATTGGGGACTAACCCATCAGCAGTGCTTGCAAACTGCAAACACGCTGCAGCCAGGCCCCTCCGGCACAGCAGCCTGGGAAGCGATGCCGGGACCCTGGTGCCACTGGCCAGGGGCTGGGTGATAAATGATTGTGTGAGGCATCTCCATGGCTAGTGAAGTCCAGAGGGTAGACCAGAGCCAAGTTCCTGGGGAGGCAGCAATGAAACTATATTAGTTTCTGGGTGTGTGTCTGCGCTGTCTGAAAGAACACTTGAACGCTTCACTTTCAAGACACAGAGTAACACGGAAGAGGGGTGAAACAGAGAAAACAATTTGATTGACAGGTTAATGAAGCAGTTTGTATAACAATGTATTTTATAACCTTAGAAACAACTTGTAAATACCCAGTTGCTTTACACATACAAACACACACTCCCATGTCTGCGTGTGTTTGTGTAAAACAACTGGGTATTTACAAATATATGTTTATATACACATGTAGGTCTGTGCATATGCATTTACTTATCTATGAAATATAAGTGCCTGTCTGTATACATGCAAATATGAAAGATGCAGGTATGTGAAATCAGTGCTTTCCAGTGTAACCAAAGAATAAACAGGAGATAGAAAATATTAAGCTTCATTGGCCTTGCAGCCTTGTATGTCCTCTGGTTTTTATTTAACTTCTAGGACTGGAACACTTCCAGAGGAGGGACTTAGTAGCACACATCTCACTGACTCCTAAGCCCTCTTGGTACTCTTGAAAACTCCACCTGTGATGTTTGTTTTTCTTTTTTTCTTCTTTTTTTTTTTTTTTTAATCCCAGGGTCTTGGGCAGAGAAGCCTCAACCCATCCATGCAAGGCTAGAAAGTAACATTAGGAGAGTGGAGTTTGAACCCAAATCTAATCCAGGGTTTTGCGTAATTCCTCATCACATTGGTATGTCACTCTTTGAAAAGTTAGATATATCTTTTACTAACCAGATATCTGGATGTCTTTGCTTCTGTATTGTATATATCCATGGGAATTTCCCAATGTACTCTGGACTGGGGCAATGACTTATACAACAATCCTTTCTCTCTTTTGTGAGGCATATTAGAAAAATATAAATAGCAGCATACTGAGCTCTTGTGGATGGGCATCAACCCCAGGAGCTGAAAAAGCATGTTCAGCTTGACTAAGGACTTTAGCTTTTAATTTAATGACTCTGCTTTTACTTGAAAGCATCAATTTTACAGTAAGATATTTCCCCCGAGTTCTTTTCCTAGCTTCTCTTAGAGAAAAAAAAGAGAAGAAGATTAAGAGATTTCTCATACACACAAAGGAGTGTTAAAGTTGCCAGTTCCCAGTAAAATCCAAGTGGTATTTCTAAGCATCACAACAGTGTATGAATAAATTTAAAATTCCAAGTGTACTGGTAAGGTTTAGAACAGAAGGTTGATAGAACCCTATGTACACAATGGAAAGCTGACTTTATCCCATTGAAGTCTGGTTTAGATTTGAACTCTTGCCAAAATTCTTGGCGAATTCCTCTCTTAGAGTATACAGTTAAGTTCTTGGCCTCAGGTTTGCTGGAAAGAGTTGTGCCAGGTATTTTCTTTCTTAATGTGAGTTCCAAGACAGAAGCACTTGAAAGGTGGGATGAGTGCAGAGACTGATGATGTGGTATGAGTGGCATCATGCAAGGAGCATGGATATGCAAGTGTATCTCGAGCAGTGTGCAAATGTCTGTACCTATGAGTCTCTAGCCACACATGCATGTGCTTTTGCTACAGCAGCAAGAGATCCTTTTATTACAAGGCAATGAGAGTTGTCTTTGTCTAGCTCTTGATCAGAGTTCTTGATGAGCTTGTGATCTGAGGAGCTTACAGGAAAAACATTCTTGAGGTTTTACCCCTTGGGGTTTCACCTCCTTACCCCTCCTTGGGGGTTGGACTTGATGATCTCTTGAGGTCCCTTCCAACCCATACAATTCTGTGAAAACAGGCCAGGCAAGTATTTCTGTATTAATCTTACAGATGCAGAAGAGAGGTGACTTGTTCCTGATGATGTGCAAAGCTGAAGATAGAGCTGGGAATGGGACTCAGATCTCCAGCATGGTAAGCTCATTCTTTACATTTCTGTCTAGACTGGTCAATTATGCTAAAGTGGCTGAACATTTGCACAGAAGCAAATAGCTGTATATTTTGATCTTTATGAGCATCATAGCTCTGTAAATGGGAATCCTCTGGCAATGTGGGTGCAGTTTGAACTGCTATCTAGAAATACCATTCTGCCTAGCCTCCACTGTCTTAAGTTCCCTTTTCTTCTGTCTCCTAGGATTAGGGTCTGTGGCTGCTCTCCCCAAGAATTTTCACCCCTCTTTGTGAGATGGAGGAGAGCAAGTTGACTCAAGCCAGGGTGGAAGGAAACTGGGGGCTAACAGAGGTTCAATTTGTAGCCTACAGAATTAGTGTCCTTGCACCAGGGTCTTGCCTGTAATTCTCCACCAGGGAGAACTACTAGATTGAGCAGACTGATGCTGCTTGTGCAATTCTCTCCCCTGTCCCAGAGATTAGAGTGAGGGGTGGGAGTTGAGGGGCAATTAATTTATTGTGGGAGTGGTAGTTGTGGGATGGGAGCTGGCAAGGTCTCTCTGTCTTTAGTAGTAAAGAGAAGAGGGCTATACACAGCAGTTCAGCTGTCTTCCACCATCCAGGCCAGGCAGACAGATCCGGGAGGCCTTCCCAATCAGTGCAGCAAGCTTAGCTTTGCTGCCATCAGCACTGCTGAGAGCAGAAGCTGGGGATGGGTGAATCCAAATATCCGGATTGCATGGATATTGGCTGGAAATGTTCCACCCTATCCGGGTGGCTGCTTTTGCATGATATTCATGCTCGTCAGAAAATTAATTATTCCATTCACCGGGCTCTCTGAGCCAGGAGCATTACCTCCCAATACCTGGAGCTCCTCCTGGGGGTGGTGTGTGTGTCTGCCTGCATGGCTGCTTACTGAGAGGGTGTGTGTATTGTGGACATAGATGTGTACAGACAGAAGAGACTGCGTACAACTGTAGGCTCAGAAAAAGAGATGTATGTGTGATGCCAAAATAAGGAAGATGTCTTGCTCTGTGTGTCTGTGAGAGAGGGTGCCGTCGGGGATGCTGAGTGACTTTGTCTCCGTAGCAGAGAGAGGAATATGAGGTGAGCTGTGTGCCAGGAGCAGAGGGTACAGGGCCCAGGTAGGTGGCAATGCATTCATTGTATTTGTCTTTATGTGTGTGAGGGGCATACATGTGGACTAGGCCATGTCCTCATACTTTCTACATCTCTCTTCAGAAAGGTTGATTGCCGGGGTCCTTTAGTCGCATGCGAGCCGAGAATGACTGGACGCACCAATATGATGCAGAATCATTCCACTTTATTAGCAAACTCCGTGACATTATATAGGAAACCATTTCCGTACACGCACCACACACGCATCACAAGCTAAGCTGATTGGCTGCCTTGTCTTCTATAGTTACACCCCTATTCAGACAGGTATCCTCCTTTCTTGGAACTTCCCCAACTTAGTTGCCACATCAGCAACTTCCCTCTTTCACTGACCTTGGTTACTGCTGCCTGACTGCCCACACCAAGTATATCTCAGGCAAAGATGCTTGGGCCCCAACAGTTGATATGTGATTGATGCAAACCTAAATCTGTCCATGGTTTCCTGGATGCTTGTGCTGAGAACAGGGAGAAAAAATATCATATATAAACCTTGGGTATTGAAATGCTGCATTTGTGGTGGAAGATCTGGTGTCAGCTGGCATCATGATAGTACCTGTGATTTTGAATGAATTTGATTTTGACCATGACCCAGCTAAACACAGTTTTGGTTCTTGTCTTTCTGCTTTTACAGCTGATCAACTGCAGGTACATCAGTGGGTAATTTACACCAGCAATTGAGCAGAATAAGGTCTTGTGATATTTAAAAATAAATATTTGTACCCAGTTTGAAAGCTTTCCTGGGATCCTCCAAGCCACAGAAGGTCTTATCCAACATGGAGCAGCACAGTCTGTATATGTGCTGGGGTCAGGGTTTTCTAACTGCAGCAGCAAGGAGTGATCTTTCCAGGAAAGCAAAAGTACTTAATTGTGGCTTGACTCTGAGAATGCCCTGATTGGCTGTGCTACAGCACAGAGTTTCAGGCTCAGGGTATTCTTGGAAATTTATTAATTGAAAGCTTATTAATGGCAAACACAGGATGACATTTTACATGGTTTAGTTATGTTCTGTGAGTCATTGGTACAACGCAGGCTCAGCCACAAGGCAAGGAAGCTCCTGCCGTAACTGATAACAGAGAAGCAATAACATTTCAGTTCCCACTAACTGGTCCTGGGGCAACAGAGACAGCCCTTGCAAATGTCTGATCATCTCTCTGGCGGTCGCTCATCCTGGGGTTAAGGGGAAGTCTCAGAGGAAAGCATGCTTACTCACCGAGGTAATAAGCATTCTAGTTTATTACCAGTAAGCTTGAGAACTTTGGCCTCTCTGAATGTCTGGCACTGTCCTTAAAAATCAAAAGGTCTTTAAGTGAGGGAACTACTGACATCCCACTGGAAGTCAGTTACCACCATGTCTAGAGCAGGAGATGTGATGTTGCTCTGGGTAATGAAAGTTTGGGTGCTGGACTGTGGCTGGGTTGTCTAGAATGATGCTTGATCCCATTCTCCCATGTGTGAAAAGTGGGTCAAGTCTGGGTGTGGTTTATGTGGTAGCGAGGAAAGTGTATGTGTTTGGAAGAGAACTGACTTCTTTCTAATATCCCGAAAAAAAGTAATTTTCCTCTGCCCAGCTTCATAGATGATCAGTGCCATACAGCTAAAAGTATTTTTTTAAACAAAATGACATTGTCCAGTCACTGTGTGGATGTGGCTACTGTGTCCACCTACTCCATACAGGTGGGCATATGTCTGAAAATCTCAAGGCAGGTTTCTGAAATCATCAACCAGAGCTGTGTTTGTCTTTCATACTACTAGGAGAGGCACTCCTGTGAGCCACAGCCATAGATCTGTGTCCTTTTGTCTGGGAAGAAACACAGATTGTACATTATGCCCCAATGTTTCCATCACTCCTCCTGGTCCCGTCTTCCTCACTGCTATGTGTACATCCCACCCTGTCTGCTAGAACTCCCTGGGTCTTTTCCAGGAATGTTGATTGCCCTCTGTTGTCACAGGTAGCGTCTGCTCATGTTGCTGCTGTTCCTCAGGGAGGCACTCACTCTTCACATGCTCTGCTTTGGCTCTCAGAAAAGGAGGCAAGAGTTCGAAGACTTCTCCTGTCAAAATTTGGCCTTGGGATGGGAAATCCACCCTCCGGAATGGAAGAAGAAAGAGAAGTGATGGTGGGAAGCCACGCAGCATCTGGGTCTGTAGAAACAACAATATGTTCTCCCTTTCACAAAGGAAAGCTCAGTGGTGGGCGCCAGTGGGACTGATCCTTGTTTGGGACAGCCAAAAATGGGGTTATGAACCTAAGCACAGACTAAAGGGAACTTATCTTGAGGATCTCCACAGATCTCTAACAGATCTCTAACAGATCTATAGTTCTGTGGGACACATGTTTGTTACCCATATTCAGTGCTTCAGTCCCACTCTGCAGCTATCAGCTTCATCAGTGGCTGATGCTGTGTAGCAATGAAGTCCTCTGCAAATGCTCAGAGCTGTAGAGAGGAAATTCAACAACAGAGCTCCTCTGCACTCTCTTGTCCAGCAGCAGAATTATTTCCACAAAGGCATTGCCGGCACTGGGAGGAGATTATAGGCCAAGTGCTTAAACTCTTCCACCCTGGTTTAGCAAGAGCCCCACAGCTGTGGATTGTCTGATGCCAGCAAATAAACCAGATGGACAGCATGGATGGAGACAGGCCAAGCTGGGATGGAAAGCACAGTGTGCCCTCCTGTCTTAATGGGCTTCTGGAAGATGAAGTAGCACAAGCTGGAAAGAGCCTTTAGCTGCAAAGCTCCCTGTGTTGAGGTAACAGGAAACAGGATCTACTGTTTTGTGGTTTGTGGGTTTTTTTTTTGGTTTGTTTTTTTTTTTTTTGTGAGGCTTCAGCTGTGGCTGGTGGGATCTTCTCTAATGCTGCAGGAAGAGGAGTGATACCCTGGATGTATACAGGAAGGTGAGATGTTTCCAGGCTCTACTGAAGAGAAGAATCCAGGTCTGCAGTTGCAGATAGCAGTGAGTTTGGGAAGAAAAACCCAGCAGCCATAGTGTAAGGTGTTGTAGATAGTATGCATGCTAGAGGATATAACTGCTATTGCCAGTTCTGGTTAGCAGGTTGCAGGCAGATGAAGCCCACCCAGTCTGCAAAGGACAATGATGGGTCAGTGCTTCTGGGCAACAAGTGCTGTTTTTGCAAAGGGCAGACCCAGTTCTTCCAGCACTTGGTGACTATGATTTGTTACCTCAGTGATGGCAAGGTCTAAAGCTCAGATCAGATTCTCACTGTGCTAGGTGCTGTCTAATGAGATCCATGTCCAAAAAGAGCTTTCTCCCATGACTAACAGGACATCATTTCATGAATGGCCTTTCACAAAAGGCTGTGAGGAAACAAGTGTTTTGCTTCACCAGCTGTCCAGGGTTCCTAGAATCTGGCTTCCTTCAAAACCCAAAGTAAAGGAACCTACCTTTGTCTCTGCATGTCCCCATCGACCATTTAGGCACCTGGGCTTGATGCTCCCAAATAGCAAGGTGATTTAAATGACTCATGGATCCCTTGAGTTTGGAGGCTATGAAAAATGCCCTGGGATTTGTGTGAACAGAAGACTCACCTGTGATGACACATATAGTCCTTTTCAATGTTGAGAAATTAACAACGCTCTGTCCTGGACTTATGCCTTAGCCTCAGACTAGTTGGGATGTTTCAAAAGGCAGGCGTAGCATGTCCATCACTAGAGTACGCCACAGTGTGCTGTGGGGTACTTTGAGTTGGGGTATCACGGCTTAACTAGGAGATGAGTCTCTCACCACCAAAAAACAAAGGTTGCTGGAGCCTGTCTCACAATAAAGGCTGAACCTCAGTTCAGTGCCTCTTCAAGCCAGGCCAAGCTGCTTGCAAGTCTGTTTTGGAAGGGATTACTGAACACTCCCCTCAGTGTGCTGGAAAATCACACTGCCGGTAACAGGTACTGTCCAGACACATTACACTGTGTTTATGGGGTTCTGTGTGGAGGGGTGGATCCACGATGTGCTTGCCAGGCTGTTTATGGCTGTGGGGGAGCATGCCCTTTCTAGGTGTGATCCTCACCTCTGCCATTTGTCCTTCTTTTGCTGTTCTGCCATCCCCGAAGCAGCCCGGATTGGTTATAGCCCACATGTTTCAGTGGCCAACCTGCAAAGAGAGAGCCAAAAAAAGTTAATGTGGAGTTCTGGTCTACTCCCAGGATGCATTTGGGCTGCAGCCCATAATGATATGTATAATTGCAAAGGCCTGCCAAAAAAAGCAGGCTGGATTTAATTGAGTCAACACACTGCTATTAATAATAAAATGGCAGAGACTTTGCTATTAATCACTTGTGCTGGCTTTATCACAGGCAGTCTCGGCTATCTGGCTACCAAACAAGACCTTTAAAAAAAAATGGTGCAGTAGAAAACTTACTAGTGGGAATACACCTGCTAACAAAATAAACCTTGTAAACAAAATGTTCCTTGTAGAAGAATGTACCTTCTGAAGGGGCAGCCTAGCTGGGAGGTAAATAGGATTGTGTCAAATGCCTGTGTCCTGTAGTAAAGTCCTCCTTTTATAGGAATACATTACTAGAGGATGCACTTGGGAAATGGTCCATCTTTGGAAAGACTATACTTGATAAAAGACTTTGTATGGGGTAGGAATTCAGGGAGCAATGAACCCTCCAAAGACAAACCTAATTGCTGCAGGAATATAGTACGGTCCAGAGAGAAATGCCCCTATTGCTAGTAAATGGAAAACACTGTATCTGCTGAGGTAGTGAGTAAAAAGGAAATGCAAAATAAATACTGTGACTAATATCTAAATTGCAGCCCTCCTTGCAGAGGGCTGGATAAACTGTGATGTGTTGAGGTGGGTGGCTGGATGTGGTGATCTGCACCCCAAAGAGCATGCTGCCAACACTGCAAGCACTGAAAGAGCAGGGTTGGGTCTTCTGAGGGGCCACCAAGGCACAGAAGTGCCCTCTTTCTTGACTCAGCCCTGCCATGAGGTGGAGGAAGGGTTTGAATGGGGCTCCAGCCCTTTCAAACCACATCTGCTTACACAAGCTGCTCATGTTTGTCCCCGTGGCTCCCTTCATGGACACCCTGGTGCCCAGGACTGGGACTGTTTCCCCATGGCAGTGCAGTGAGAACACGCTGTGTTTTTAAAAGCCCCCACACTTCCCAGGTTCGTATGGTAGCAGACATGGTCATAGCAGTACTCACTTTTCCTTCTGAGTAGAGCTGTTTGCCTCCATGTCTGGGAATGGACCCCGTAGCAAAAAGGTCTGAAACCCAGGAGGAAGGGAACATGCTTGGAACAGAGCAGGGAACACAATATGTCTATAAGCAGAGCTAAGGAATATAGAGCAGGTAGAAAACCAAACAAAACCAACTTAGTATGTGGCTTCTCTTATAAGAGGTTGTGAGGCTTAAAAAAATGACTCTTCTAGCAGACAGGTGGAAGGGGACAATTCCCTGCCTTCTAAATCTGCAAATTCCAAAGGAATGGATCTTTTCTTCTCTTACAAGTCTTCCTGCATGAAGGGATAAATTCTCTGTGTGCCAGTACAAAAAAATAATTAAATAATTTGTGCATCTTGCACCAAATAGTCAAACAAAATAAATGATTGAACAGGCTAAAAGGCCTCTTTCCCTCTGCTATGAATTAACAAGGTCTGTAAATGAATGCAAACATTACCCCTCAGAAAGAAAGAGGAATAAAAAAGCAACAACAAAAAATCCCAGAAAAAAAATTTATCCACTTCCCGCTGTTTTCCTTTCCTCCCCATAAAGTGAGTGTCTTATCCTCAGAGAAATTCACTTCATTGTTAGAAATAGCCGAAATTGGCTTGCAACTAGTAAAGATGCCAAGAATTTGCACCTTGCTCTGTGACCTAAAGCAAAAATGACATGAACATTGACAAATTTGACAAGGAAATTTGTGCAAAAAACAACTTCTATTTGGCTAGCCAAGCAGCAAATATGTCGGATGATATGCTTTATTAAGCAATCCATTTTTCAGCAATAGCTGCACCATCTGCAAAGGTTAGTGTGCATCAGGCTTTCCACAGAATTTCATCTGCGTCTGCAGCTAGGTGCAACACACGACCACATTTTTCATGTACATACAATTTTGGATGCAAATAGAATACTTGATGAAAGAGGTGACCTTCCGGACTGACTTCCCCCATGCAGTAAAGTCACAGGCACAGAAGCAGCTGAGAGAAACATATCTCTGCCCGGAGGGAGGGGTGGGGGTGGAGTGGGAGAGAGAAAGGAGGGGGAAAGGGAGAAAGAAAAAGAGGAGGAAACTTCAGGGAAAAGTCTTCCCCAAAGAAATGTTTTGGCACATCATGTAGCAGAGACTTTGCACTTTTACCAGTCAAAGGGGAATGTAAGCTCTTGTGTTGAGTAGCTGCAGTTTTCTTTTGGATAGTATCCATCTCTCCATCTTCTAGTTTTTCTCTTGTTATCTTGTGTAGTTCCTACTACTGCACTACCCATACACCCTTGTCTTCCATTACTCCCTCTATCATGGTTTGCATTCCAGACTTGCCATCTCTTTGGGATGGTGCATTTGCCTTCTTGCTACTATGTTTCCTGCCTAGATCTGCTGGATTTTCTAATCATCCTTGGCTGTACAGGTTTTATTTTCAAAACCCAATGAGAAGAAGTACTGCTTTCAAATATCAGTTGGACGTATCTATTTTCTGCTTTTTTTTTTTTTTTTAAAGTCATGATGCTCCTGCACCTGTATTTCCCCATACTGTTTTCTAGTGGATTGATAATGTTCTTTTGTGTCCTGCCTGCCCTACATTAGGTGGAATCAAATCTTCTCTAGTCCCCAGTCTTCTTCCCCAAGTGTATGCTGTACACATGGCTCCCTACACCTCATTGATGGTTTCTGGTTATAAATTCATGTTCTCAATCCCTACACTGCTTAGCTGAAGTTGGATGCCATCCCAGTGCCTCACAACTGTCCCTGGTCCAGTGGAAAGTTTAATCTGCCAGTTCACGGCGTGTCATCCTATGGGGAGAGTTCAGTTCAGTGCAGCTCCACACTTCACAGAGAGAAGCTCATTAGCAGACCATGGTAGTGTTTGATGACACTGTGGTCCAAGAAGGCCTCATTAGGCACAAAATGTTTTCTATGGCTCTCTGAGATTTCCTAGTAACTTAAGGAATTCCAACACAGTTATTGTGGGGGCACAGATGAAGTGGGGAGCAGAGATGTGCTCTCCAAGGGCCATCTCCCATCTGTGTCTTTTGCAGGAGCAGATATCGGACAAAGCCTTTAATCCTTTCACGTAGCCTTGTACCCCTGCTACAGATGGGACCAGCTGGGCCTGGCAGTCTCTTTCCCTGGTTGGCTGCTAAGTGGTGTTAAGTGATGAATGTTAAGTTTAACAAGGGGACTTACAGATTTACGTAAGGATTTTACTGCCTGCCAGGTATAAATGATGAAACAGCTTTGATCTTTAGGGGGATCAGTACTGGAAGTGATTTAAAGTAAAGTTAATAAAACTGCTTAAAACTGTACTCTGTAGTCCCACAGGCTGAAGGAGTGCTGGTGGTCACTTGGCTGCTCTAAGTAAAAATTGTTCACATTTACGAGGGAGATCAAATCCCACTGGTGTTAACTGTGCTTCCAGCTGAATAATAAATGGTTTCTTCCAAGAGTTCTGAAGTCCTTCCCAACACCCATCCCACAACCTGCTGGAGCCACCAAGCTGTTATCAGATGCAAAAAACCCACAACCCACCAAATAAAACGAACCCCCACAGACTTTTGGTATTTCCATAGGTTTATCTCATTCTCTCTGCCCTTCATAATCTCTAAACCAGGTCTGATCTCTTAGTCACAAGTTAGTATTTGTGGGTTGGTTTTTTTTTTTTTTATTTTGACATCAAGTGGGACTTTTGGTGTGATATTTCTTTGCAATTTGCTGGCCAGCACTGACAAGTAAATGCCATAAACATGAAAATTTCAGTGGCTTCATGGTGGGCTTTGCCACCAATGACCTTTAGAAAGGAGCATCACATTACATTTTTTGAATGGTCCTGTAATATCCTCTTCCATTGCAACACATTGTAAGAAAGTTCCCCACAAAGGTGGAAGTTCTGATTTTTAATGGGAGGTCTATTTTCTGTCTCTCAGGAATCTCAGGCACACTCTACAGTTGAATCATGGATATGTCCACTGGGTATTTCTGTGAGGTCCCAAGATGAAACAGCAGGTGCTGTGGTGGGCAGGGTGCTCAGGTGGTGGTGCAAGCAGTACTTTTGTAGCTTGTGCTGACTCAGGTGAAGAAATGACTCTTTCTATCAGAGAAGTTGATGGGATTTACTGGCATCCCTGTATCAGCCCAGCTCATTAGGTTTACAAGTGAGATCAAATTCTATCAGTTAATTGTGTTCACAGATATGAAGCAGACAGGCCCTCCCTGCATGCAGGAGAGTCATAGTGTCAGCTGGAGTCACCAGTCTCCCCCTCCACAGATACACAGGGATGGAAGCCATCCCAGTATTGCTATAGAGTTTTCTAATTCTGCCATTTCCTAGAAACTCTTTAACAACTACCACAATGCTTTCTATCTGTCTATCTGCCTGGTAACAAAATGAGTTGCCTTTCATGAGCTGCTCTAAAATCAGTGATTGGCAGCCACTGAAATTGAATTAGCAGTAACTCACCACTTGTAGACAAAATGCTTTTTTTTTTTTTTTTACAGTCCA
This sequence comes from Heliornis fulica, assembly GCA_013399135.1. Lineage (NCBI taxonomy): Eukaryota > Metazoa > Chordata > Aves > Gruiformes > Heliornithidae > Heliornis > Heliornis fulica. The sequence goes on along the minus strand of VXBZ01006979.1, from coordinate 267,594 downwards.
GTTCACTGTTTGTGATGAAACTGCACAGGACAATTATTTGATGAACCCATGATCTTGGAAAGGTAGAAGAAAATATGGGCTGTTTCCAGCAGATCGTAAAGAAATCCTGAATTATAAAGGTATGGTCAAGTCTGGGTTGGGATTTGCTCTGTGGAGGAGCCAGCTGGTAACTGCCAGTGATTGGGAGGAAGTTGCATGAAAATCTTGTTACTTGTACCTTGCCATATAATTACCTCTTGCAGAGTTTGGGGTTGGGCTTTTTTCTGGAATTACAGTCACTGTTGGAGACAGGTTATGGGCTTAGACAGACTACTGGCTGGAAAGCCTGGTGTTTCCTGCATTCTTCCATGGATCCTCCAATAGCCCTGCTGCTTGGCTTTATTGTGCTATTGTGTCTCACTGAGAGGATGGTCTATGTCTGAGGTTGTCGTGGGATTTCTGCTGACAGCTTCTAGAAGTATTTTCAGAGCCCCCTGATATGCTCCTCACGCTCCCATAGCATTTTCTAAATCCCTTTGGGGGCTGAGGGTCATCTCTCGCTTTACATGGGATAAATCAATAATGACACAATGAAATCAGTCATGATGAAATGGCTCCATTTTGATTACAATGAGAAGGGCTTTTGGATCCATGTTTCTGCCATGGTGTCTTGGGAAATGTCCTTCCACCACAGTTGTGTTTTGACAAAGATTTACAACCATATACTGAAGTCTTCTGTCCCATCCCATAAACCTTGCTCTAGGTTTGGCAAACTGTTTTGGGGTTTTATGTGTGTTTCCAGAGTTCTTCATGCTGCATCTTGTAGCGGACTGTCTGACCACTGTGGCTGGATTTTTGTGGGGCCACAACTGTTGTGCCAGGAAATGAAGGAAATGATACACATATTAGGTTCCTAGCCCACTTGTCAGTGTGGATGAAGAAGTAGTTTGGGAAGCATCACTAGATTTATGGTCATTTGCTCGTGGGTCCTAATTTATCTTACCTTGTACTAGGTCATCTGACTATGGGCTAGTTTCCAGTAGCTCTGATAAAGATGCTCAACATCCCTGGAAGTCTGGGGAAATCAGGCAAATCATACTCTGAGTCTCCTTTGAATCCGAGCCTCTGCTCTCAGCTTGTTTCTGCTGCCTTGTTTCACTTTGCCCATGCTGCAGCATGGTGTTTGAACACTGAAGTACTTGGACAGGATAAGTCAGTGGGTGTCTACTGATTTGTTGCACTGGAAGAAGATGGGGCTTTTGTTGGACAGAGAGCAGAGAATCCTATGACAGCTTCTATTTAAAAGAAACCACTGGCAGGTATTTCAGACGGGTCAGTTGGGTATTCAATTATGGCTTTTGCTACAGAGTAAAACCAGTTTTTCCAAAGGATACTGGTAGCAGCCTCTTAAAAAAGGAGTTGTGGCCCCTCCCCAGTGACCTTTCCTTGTCAAATGCTACATGCTGTGATGTTCCTACACAATAGAGAACACTCTGGTCTCTGTGTACTTGGCAAAGGAAGAAATGTTTTTTTTAATCTCATTGCATGAATTATTGGCAAAACGTTTGAAGTGTCTCCAAGATTTCTCTCTGACTGACTTACATTTTCTCAGGAGATTTGTGTAGTTTGGAACATGTAACTGAGTAACTTGGAGAAAGCATTTTCTACCTTTTGAAAGGCTGCTGTGTCCTTGCAGAAAAACCACTTCATCTGCTGTATCAGAGTCCCTTTGCAGAGGACAAGCCTTGTTGGCTGTGATGTGCCATGTCTTCTGGAAGGATACTCACCCCTTCCACTGCCCTACCTGGTCCTCAGTGCAGGTACTACCTAGAGGCAGTGCCTCCTGTGGACACTGCTGGGCATCTCCCTCAGCCAAGCTGTGGGCACAGGAGCAGGGCTCTGCCAAGCCAGGCCTTGGGCAAACATAAGCATGTGCCAATGCTTGCTCTGAATAGTTTACAGAGATAGAGCATGGAAACACCGCAGCAGTGTGGGGTCATGTATCAAGGAAGTGCCAGAGCTGGGATTAAGACCCATGCTCCTGCTGTTGCAGCCTCATCAGCCCAGAGGTATGGGGAGGGCCACCTCATGTTGATAGCCACCCTTTTCTCTTTGTGTACTGCTGCCCTGGGCTCACTGGTGTGGCCCTGCGTTGGGCCAGGTATTGCTTCAGGGAGCTGGTGCAGACTGCATCCACCCCCTTGCTGGAGTCTTCCTTTGCGTTCCTACTAATCATACCAGCAAAGGTGGCCCAGGGATGGCCACCTCCCCTCCTTCAGTGCTAGCCTCTTTTTGCAAGATCAAAGCAGAGTGAGTGTGCCAGAACCTGACAAACTGCTGCTGGGGAGACTGACGGGGAGTGACAGAGCCTGAAACTGTCTGGCAGATTGTTTGTTTAATGGGGGAAAATGTTTTCCTGACACTGTAGAGCACTTTGAATCGCAAACGATGTCAATAACACACATTCACCTGTTCCTATCACAGAGTTCTTCTCCCTCCTACGCTGTCCCTTTAGTAGGAGACTCCATTAGTGCCCAGACCGCCGCCAGCCAAATGCCGCAAGCGCGTGGTTGATTTGCCAATCAGGGCCGGCAGCGTGAGAGTGACCATGCCGTGGGGGCAGTGATCCCTGCAGAGCCGCCGGGGCGGCAGCGCCGAGAGGAAAGAGGGGATCACAATGGCTTCATTCTTCACCGCACCCCCTCTGGCCCCTCCAGCCCGCCCCGGTGGCCGGCCCAGCCCCAAAGTCTTCCCTTCAACTTTGATTCCCTGGGCCTGCAAAGTGGAAAATGAATTGGATCTGAGCCATGTGGTACCCTGCTGTCACCTGGTGTCATTTTTATTTTTCAAGCTGAAATGGTCCCGGAATATTGGCAGCTCTGAAATTGTAAGGATATCTAATCAGGTGATTTATGCCAGGAGAGATTTGACTGGGAGCCAGGATTTAGTAGTCGCATGGTCTTCTTCCCTGGCCTGGGAAGGAGCTCCCATTTTTGGTGGGGGTTATGGGGTGTCATTTGCTTTGCACCTGCGGTGGTCCCCTCTGCGCCCCTGTGCTGACCGCCGCAG
>VXBZ01006979.1:199546-259546 GCA_013399135.1 Heliornis fulica | reverse complement strand
GAGGTGAAACCCAACATCAAAGGCAAGAGGCTGTCAGCACATTTAACTTTACAGAAACCCTTCTCCTAATAAAAAAGGAATGACCTCGTTACTACGGACACTAACAGTTCCCAGGGGAACACCGGGAAACTGCTGCCTGCACTTTTAATATTCACTTTACAAACAAACGGGAAACCTTGAAATAATTTCGGTGTTGTTCTTGGCAAGTGGTTACAATGTTGTGTCCTTATAAAAATCATGTCAGAATTTATGTAGTGTGAGTTTACTTTTCATCCGCTGCCTTTCCTTGCATTCTCATTCCCTCTCACTGCCCGAGTCCTTGCGGGAAGGATCAGGACGCCCCAGGAGTAGGGTGCTGGCCATGCCAGTGGGTTCAGTAGGAGGCACTCTTAGGCTTGGCTTTGACTGCTGAGAGGACCCTGCAGGAGTTTCTGCAGGAGATGCTCTAAACCTGTGTCTCTGCACCGCAGAGAGCAAGGAAAGTCCTGTCAAGAGGCCATGCCCGGGTGAAGTTGAGTTAGCAGCAGAGCTGTGGTAGGGGTGCGGAGGGGAGAGCTGGGTTGGTGGAGAATGGAAGGATCCCAGCTGCTGCATCCCTGCAGGAAGCCTGGTGTGTAGCACTGAGGGGATGCAGGGTGGGCCAGTTCAGAGCTCTTCTCTTCCCAGCTCCTCCCATCAGGAGTCACCACAGGCAGTAATGCCAGGTCTGCGTCTCTTCAAGCCCCCGCTAAAGATTCAGGGAGATGGAGAAAGATGTTGCTGCAAAGTAAAAAAATACTTACAAAGTATGAAGTTATTCAGCCAAGTATCTCTGCAAATTACACCAGTGATGTCTTTTCATGGGCTAGGTTTTGACCCCAAGTTACTGCAGCCTGAGTGACCAGAAATCTTCCTCAATGTTTCTTTAGTGTTACATTTGCTGTGTGGTACCTGAGGGAGATTTGTAGCATTGATACTTAGATGGGAAAATGCTCTGTACTGGAAATAAGCCCTAAAGCTTATTGTAAGGCTTGATGCCTCAAGCTATTCTGCAGCAGTCCACAAACTCTCACCCACATTGATCTGGCGTGCAGTCTGGGGAGTCCCCCTTCCTCTCCGTCAGCTGCACACACTGATGTGAAGGATCGGGCACACTGCAAACACACACATGAAAATATAAATGCACATACATATATATATGTACTTTAACTCCCATGTGCCTGGCCACATACAAAAAAACAACTTGCTTCTGTGCATGTCGGTGCATTCTCCTTGCTTGCCTCTATTGGGTCATACAGTGCCATCCATCCCTGGTGCAGATTTGCTGCTGATTATGACAGTCATACAACATTACTTTATGCCTCAGGTTCATCCTCCGTACAGCGAACCCTGAAACCAAACTGTAGGAAAGGTAGTTCATATTTGAATATCTGTGATTCATACTTCACCTGTTTTTCTAGGCAACAGCTAGGCCTCACGTTGTCCCGGACTCAGTCTTTCTGAGCTCAGGATTTCCGACTATTGCTGCCCTGTAAAGGTCAAGCTCATGCTGTTTCTGTAGGTTTTGGAGGAGAAGGATGAAGTACAGAGAGGAAAATGTAATGACAGTAAGTAAACTGTGGGAATGATGCCATTCATTGGTACTCTGGGTATCAGAGAACCCATTAATGAACAATTTGCAAAAGACACTTTTGAGCCATTTTAAAGGAAATCACTGGCTACTGTGAGTGGAAGAGTGCAGATGGTTTCACACAGGTGTGAACTGATGCCCCAAAGCTGGCCTTTGCAGTTGTGAGCTATGTAACAGCCACTAACAGCTCTTTCCCTTTCCACACCCTCCTATGCAGATATCTGGGGGCAGGTATTTACCACCCTGACAGCCACCCACCCACATCATGTGGCAGAGTTAAGGTCACACAGAGATCTAAGCCAACCAGCATCCTTGATTTCTACACCCAGGTGGCAATGAGGCATCTTTCCTTGTACCATCTGGACATGTCTAATAGACATATGTGTCTAGTATTTTTTTCCTCATCTTCCTTCTTCCCAAATATTTGAATAGTAATGGACAAAATATCTTCTGAAGTTTTGTCATTGTCGATTGAAATTGAAAATCTTGGCTAAGTGATTCCTTGGAGCTGCAGAAAAGGTGCTCTTTAATGCACCACAATGAGATTCAGGCAGCCTCTGGTCTACTGATACTGAATTTCATGTAGAGTGGGGATGGAAATTTTATTTCCTTTGTAAAGACCTCAGAGAGCTGTGTACCAACAGGAAAAGATTGATGTTAAGATAGAAAGATGGACCAGAATTATCTTTGCTTGAATGATGTAAATATGTTGTCTTGGGTACGTGCAAAGGGAGTTAACCCATGTTAAACCTCAGAGCTAATGTTACAAGCCACTGAAATGCTGTTTTATCAAGGTCCTAAGCAATTCCTCAAAGCTGTACTTCACCAGGCTTTTCTCTTTATTTGGTCTGGCATATTTGCTTGTTCTGATTGTCTGTTATGGCAAGTTTTATCTAAATGCTAACAGGAATTTGAAGGTGTCAATAAAAAATAAAGATACCTGGAAGTGTGAGTGCCCATTTATGTACATGCCTATATATTTGTAAACAGTCACACGTTCACTAGTGGTCATTTTGAGTCTTTGGTGGGACACACCATCAAAGCTCATCCTGAGGGCTCACATTATTGCCAGCAAGTGAAAAGTAGGAAGATGGACGTGCAAAGACCACCCTCATCAACTTCACTGAATTCCCAGATAGACTTTTACATGTACAGCTAACCTCAATCAAACATGTAGCTAGGCAGTGAATTAAAAAATAGCTAGGGGTGTGCAAGGGCAGGTAGGCACGCAAAGGCCCATAAGGGGGGATGGCTCGTGATCAGCAGTTCAAAGAGAGACGATAGGAAATCTGGGGTCACTGCTAGGCTCTGCCACAGATGTCCTTTATGTCCTTTGCCAGCTCACTTAATCTAGCTGTTTGCCATTTTCTAAGGCAAGGAGGCAAGAATACTTCCTTAATGGTCATGTACTTTGAGACTGTGAAGAGGGAGGATTTGACTCTCTCTGTGTTTGCATACTCCTGAGTGAAAGGGAGACCAGATTAGAACTGTTGGGTCCGCTGTGGGCCCCCAAATACCAGCTATCTGGACCAAAAATAGAATTTCACAGTGTTTTCCCATTTGGGATTGAGGGATACGGAATGTAAAATTTGGCTATAGTCCCAGTCCTAATATCTTGCTTTTTTATTATTTTAGGCCATGAAGTCAAATTCAAAATACTCACCCCTCCATGTTTCAAATCAAGAAAGCAGCTGCTTTTTAAAAAAACTACTTAACTACTCATTCAGATTTTCTTCTGAATAACTTTTGAGTCGTTCTTCCTCTAACCAAAAGGTTGCAGCACAGTGGCACACCTGGAAGAAATGCTTTAGCTCAGTCAACTGCAATTTTCCAGAGAAATCCCTTTGCTGGATAAATTCCCATGAGACTGGAGGAGAGGACAGGTTTGTGTGGCTGTCTGCACTGGAGGTGAAGCTTGCCCTCCTCCTCTGCACGACGGTGGAGGGCACTGAATGCAGCATGGGGCACTGAATGGCCCAGCAGAGAGACATCACCTCTGAGAAAGGAGGTAAGAACAAGTCCTCTTGGCAAGATGTTGCTATTCTCTGGACAAGCCTTCTGCGTTTCTAGGTAGGACAGTGTGGCCTCTTTAACCCCATCACTGGATCAGTGCTTCCAAATTAGTGTAATCATCCCATCTGAATTAAGTGAGTAACTCCTGGCTCCTGGCTTCACAATCCAGCCCTGGGCATCCCCTATCAGTCTGATGCCTGCATCCCCCTCTTCCTCCCTCTCTCCTGAAGCCCCCTGCTTGTGGGCTCCTTGATATTTTCCAGTCCTTCCCTAATGAGCATTGCAGAATTACAGCTAATTAAGGATGTAAATGATGCTGGAGAGAGAGAGGGAGAGGATGGGAAGGGGCGGGGGGGAGGGCAGCTACTTGCTGTGTGCAACTCTGCAGTAAAGTGTCTCCTACCTCAGCAGAAAAGTTATCACGGGAGACAATGTCAACTTTATGGAGGGGGGAGGGCCTTTCGCATGGCTCCATCCCCGCCTGCAATAGCTGCTGCCTCTCTTTTATGTGTCAGTGCTGCAGATGCTGATGTCCTCCCTCCCAAATGCTGCTTTGTCAGCTGGTGCTGTCACAGAGCCCTGGTCTCCCACACTCACCACCACTGTGCCCATGTGCTGCCTGGGAGATAAAGGGCTCAGAAGACCCCAAAACCTGTGGTGCTCTGGGTGGCTGACCTATCATGTCCCTCTTGGTTGTAAAGGGATTTATGCCCCTATGATATGGACCATATCAATGTCCAGGGGCTCAGACAGCAACTTGGTCCTCAGGGGACTGGTGGGTTTTGGTGACTTCTGGGTACCAGTGCACCTGCCGCTCCAGGCTGCTGCCTGCCAGTGCTGGCCCTTGGCCACCACTCCTTGGGGGACACCCTTATCTCCACAGCGGTGGCTGGTGGGCTGGGATGATGTGCCCCATGGCATGTGCCTTCACCGGAGTTGTCAGTGCAGGACACACAGCCCTGAGATACATGGTTGCTCACACATGGTGGCCGGTCGGGTTTACTTTAGGAAACAGTCCTGCTGGAAAGTGTCAGGGGCACTGTGAGAGAGTGGGATTTGTCCACTGAGGGGGTGCAAGCCCCCCTCACCACCACCAGCTCTGGCTGCTCCTGCCTGCACTGGAGAGCCAGTAGGCAGCTGGCTGGCAGCCCTGTGTCGAGGAGAGATGGCTCTGCCGTCACCGAGCAGCTGTTTGAACCCATTCCAGTCTTGCTGGGTCCTCCCGAGCGCGTTTCCAAGCACTCCAGGTCCCTGTTGGCATATTTCTCTGCACATTGCCCAGATCAATGAATTGCAAAGGCATGCTTGTCCCAGCACCACCGCCAGTCCGTCTGTCTGTCTTCCTGCCTAGCCAAGGCAGGGCCATGCACCCCAGGTCAAGGGAAGACGGCATTGGGTGGCGGCAGTGGTGGCAGCGGTGGGTTTTGTTGTTGTTTCCCCAGATCGCTGTGCAATATATTCCGATTTTTTTTCTTGTCATTAAGCCAGTGCCTCGGAGATGATGATGTAGTCCCTATGTGGGCCGCAGAAAGCACTTCGAGCCGTGCTGGAGTCGTGCTGGGTGGCTCTGATAGCAGAGCTAATGGGAGCGAATGGGATGCAACGAACTGTTCTAATGACACCAGCCAGGGAAGAGACAACAGTAAGAATAAATAAATGTTAACTATTTTCCTCTTCCAGACATTTGCATCTATTGCCATTAAGTTCATTTAAATAAGAGAGAGAGAGAGAGAGAGAAGGGGAAACTTACTACTACTCTTAATAACGAGTGTCTAAAAATAAATTAGGATGCTGGGATGCACTTAAGGCATTTTAAAAATAAGTCTGAATTTTCCCCCTTTCCTCTTTTTTTTTTTTTTTAAGTGTGGAGGGTTTTAATTTGGGCCGAGTAATTTTGGTGCAAACGCTTGGGCGCCTTTCGTTGGGAAATTGGGAGGAATGCAAACAAGATTTCACTTCATTAAACAGGGGCAAACAGTAGAGAAATTGCACTTACTTATGGAAATGACTTTTAAACATGAACAGCATTTACTTGCATTGCCTTGTGCTGAATTTTTTTTTTAAAAGATTATACATGTGAATAATTCACTGCGGGCCAATTAGATGATGACTTCATTTTTAACCTCTCTTCCCTGCCATCTTGCTGGCTGTCCCTTTCGTTGCAAATTCCACCCTCTTCTTTCCCTTCAATAAATTAATAAAATCATAATCCATCTCCCTGTGGTGCCAAGAACTAGCTTCTTGGAAGGGGTTTAAGAGGAGAGATCAGATGATCACCAGCTCTGCTGAACAGTCCTGGGATGAAGCAGGAATAGCCCTGTGGGATTTCTACAAGCAGAGCTGCACCCCTATGTCTGGGAAGAAGGAATGAAAAATGAGCAGGAATGAAAAGGGGAGATAGAGAGTAAATGATCTCCATGCTCTCTGCATGCAGGATCAGGTGCTGAAGAGAAGCTGAGCAAGCAGGACTCGCCCTCTGAGGCTCCACTGATGCTGTCAGAATCGCACCAGGGTGAGTTTGCTCCGCTGGACTAAAAGCAGCACTCAAATGGGTGAGTCTAGCAGCATTGCTGGGGATAGAGCCTCTGAATGAGGCCCTGGAACCCTTCACCATCCCCAGACCTGGATGCCGGCAGCAAAGATGTGGGACCACTGCTTGAACTTGGGAGGCTGGGCTGGGATGTGAGAGGGAGCCAGAGCAGGGCAATGCTGACTTTTGCCAGGGGCCTGTGGTAAGTGGACCTTACAGCAAGTGGATAGAGAGCTCTCCAAGGGGCCTTGCTATTTTTTCCCCATCTAACAGATGTTAGATGTTCTTGCTGTCATTAACCCATGTGTCAGGGCTTTTCCCAGCTTACTGTGGGAAGCAGGCTGTGGGGTTTCATGCCAGCAGGATCTGCCAAAGCTTTCAGGGTGCTGGAAGGAAGGAGCTCCAAAAGAGACTGGCTCCCTGTGGTCCCCACTTCGATGCTTCTGCATTTCATCAGATGTCTGCCAGCTTTAAATGGGCATTGGGAGACTCTGTCCATGCAAATCCCACTCATGCTTATAGGAAGACAATACTCGTCCTCAGAGTAGGTTTTTTCCAAAGGTTTAATTCCCAGAGCCCTTCACAGTAATTAAGTTATGTAACACAGAGCCTAAAAGCTTCTAAAAGTATAATAACAAAATATGTAATTAGCTCATTGTAAATCTACCTGTTTAGTTTCTTGTGTGACATTTACTGGTGTTTCTTGTCTAGCTCTTAGGTCTCATTCTTACGTATGACCCACTCTTCATCAAATGTGATGGCTGCCCTCCTTTCATCTGCCCTAAAAGGATGGAGAAACTTTGGTGCTTACACAGTAAAACTCCTTCTCCTCTGGCATTGCCAGGGCAAGGGTAAACAGGGACATCTTCCTTCCTGGTGTCACTCTCAGCCCCCCTTTTTTTGGTGCTAAGCAAGAGGTTCTGCCACTGCTACCAATGGAGTGACACTGTAGAAGAGGCACTGCTGGTGTAGTGTGTGTCAGCCCTGTGGGGTGAGTGTCTGTCCTGTTACCTCCTCATTATTGGTGGGGAAACTGAGGCATGGTGAGGGTGAGTGTTTGTTCTGCCATCTCCTCTTTCCTGGTGAGGAAACTGAGGCACAGTGAGGGTAAGACAGCTGTCAATGGGAGAGACAGGGCCCTGGTCAGAAGTAGGAACATCCACAATTTCATTTCTTCATCAGCTCTCATTTACAAGTTTATTTTGATGAAAAAGGTTATTCTAGATGCTCTGGTCAGCAAAGAAATTATTATTCTGGGTATTGTGTAAAGTATGAAGGTCACTAGAGATTAAGCCCCTTCTGGGAGTGGGGTGGCAAGGCCTTGGCACACTGTCCTGAGATCTCCACACAACTGCTAGTTGTGACAGGTCCCTTCCTTCACCTCTGTCTCTGCTGCCTTTGAAGCCCTCACCATCCTCCGCTAGCAGCTCTTCTGTTGTGCCTTCTCAGCCTGCTCCCTCCCGACTGCTTTCCAGGATGTTTCATAGTTATTTTGTCAGCCTGTCCTTTCTCATCAGATCAGAGTCTCAGACTTTCTGTGCTTCAGTGTTTTTATGGCTCTTCTCTGTTTACAGGTTTAGTGGGGAGGAGGCCACTGCAAGTGATGACCTGTGATTTCCAGGGAAGGAGAGAGCAAGGAAACTTCAAGCAGTGCGGCTTCCCGCTGGGAGCAGTCCCTTTTAGAGCCGTTGTGTCAATTGGGCTTTCGGAGGCACTTCCCCACTCTATTTGTTTACCTTGGGGAAGTCCAGCATGCTCCCTCCAGGGCTCTAGCAAAGCCAATTCCCTCTCCCAGAAATGGCAGGAAAGTCTTTCAGCCTGGACTTGGGAACTTAGTATTGCCCATTTCTGAAACAACCCACAGCATCAAGACCTAAGCTCCAGGAAACAGATTGCCTGACGAAAAGGCTTTCACTTTTGGGCTCCTCTGGCTGCTCTGCTGTACCTGGCATCCTGCAGCTGGGACTAGGGTTGATGGACAGAGAGCAGAGAGCCCACATTACAACAGTCCCCCATGCACTGTGCTTTAGCTCTGTGCAGGGTGCTGCTGGCTGTAATGTAGTGTGCAGGACACTTTCTGAATCTTAGAACTGTTCTTGACCAAACAAGCTATTCCAAACAAACTCCAACACAGACACTTTTATCCTGGAATATCCATGGCTGGAGTTGTTCAGAAACAACCTCCTGAAAGCTCCATGGAGAAAAAGGCCCAGAAACACCAGTTATGAGACAGCATGTTATGTGCTGAGCTCTCTCTGCAGGAGAGATTCTTCCATCTGCTACACACCTCTTGAATTTGAGAACAGGACCCTACGGGCTGTTTGGTACCTCCATTGACCTCAGCAGGCTTAACACCAGGGACAAGTTCAGCTGCATGCACTCGTTAACCTGCTTCCCAGAAGTACCTTCAGGGCCAAGGGCTGTGTGATTTGGGCATCTGCAGTAGTGGTGCTTCAGCTGCGACTCTTTGCAGTGGGCACCCTCCTACTGATCTGCTTATGCAGCACCTGGCACCAGGGGACAGGAGCCACTCCTGATCATCCCCATGCCCACAGGAGTGATGGAGGTTGTCTGCTGGCAAGGCAAGGCAAAGAAGCAAAGCTAGTTCTCTGTCCTCTGTGCAGTCCAGAAGCCTTGGACTGAGGAGGACTTTAAAGGTTATTGATCTATCTGACTCTGAAATGGGCTTCATTCTTCTCTTCAGTCTCCTAATGACAGACACCATCTCTGGGCAGTGAATCAACAACCTGAGGCAGAGGTGAGCAAGTACCAGGCACTGTTATTGATGTTCCTGCTGACACACTTCCTTCAGGCACTGCAGCCCTGGGGTCTGGAAAGCATGGGGACAGGTTCTCAGGACAAAGGTTGGAGAAGATGCTAGACTAAGGCTTCCCAGCAGGATTTCTATCTGCAGCCATAGCGCATGAGATGAAGATCCACCCTTGTTTCCCATATGGGCCCTACAGAGAATTGGCAGCAAGAGTAGAGTGCCAATGGCATTGGAAAGGCTGGTTGTGCTGCCAAATACCATCTGGGCATGAAAGGTAATGTCAGTAGCATCTCCTGAGTTGCATGTTTCTTCTTCAGCCCCTGAAGATGTTAGCTCTGAAGTGGGGTAAGCACACCCATTTCACCCATCTTTTATGCAAGTAACATTGTTAAGGACCAGCTGAAACATGGTATTTTCCACAAGGAACTTCATGTAATTTTCAATTGGGAAACAGTAGGGAGAGCTTTCTCTCACCAAAATGTCTGAGTTCATTTTTTATAACAGATGAAAAATCACTCTTTCCATTAAAACAAAAAACCCCACAACCTTTTAGATTTAAAAAGAATGTGAGCTATTGACAAGCATTAAAATAATCTAGAAATATTTTATGATTTATCATTTTTTTGCAAATGCAAACTATCTTTCTGGAAATAATCTTCCATTAGCAAAAAAAAAAAAAAAACCAAAACACAAAACCAAAACAGTCTTGTAGGGCTATGTAACAAAGTAGAAATACTTAGAGCAAAGAGAGAAAAAAAAAAGGTTTTTGAAAGAGTTTTGGAAGGAAAATTGGCAAGGGTAGATTGGCTGGGAAGTCTAGAAATCCTTTATCTTTTACTTCTCAATTCTAAAGCAGGGGGACTTCTGATATTAGTGACTCTTTGCCTTACAGAAATTATGGAGCCATTGTGGTACTGTGCCCTCATAATGCATATCAATTTACAGTAGATGAGCACACAGATTGAGAAACACATTTTGTCTCTTCTTTCTTCTCCTCCTTCCAAGATACAGATCAATTTCTTTATCTGCTTTTCACAAGTGTGAGGACACTCAGACACTCAGAGATGGGAGCAGTCTTGTCCAAGGTCACACCGTATAAATTATCATGGCAAGAGTCACTCATCAATTGCCTTGAGAAAATGTTGTCCAGCATGAATGTATTCTACTACCATCACTGCACTGTGTTTCAGATCCACCCTGTGATCATCAAATCCTCCTGCCATCTCTGACAAGCAGAACCAGCAGAGAAAGAGGCTGGTCAAAACTGACTTCTGGTGCTGCAGACACTGAAGTCCTTGCAAAGGGAGGAACTTGGAGTGCCACTGGCTCTAGATGCCCTATGTTTCCGAGAAGATATTGCAAAATTGTGGTACATCCAACTCATGGCAGTCAATCCCTGATCTTGAGGTCATGTGCAAGGAAACATGTAAGCGGTTGGATAGTGAAGGGGAAAAGAACAGCTGTTCCCCTGAGGCTCTGGTGGGAAGAATAAGGATGTAGGGGTATGGGGTAGCCATGGAGCAAAAAACCCCCAAACCTCTTTTCAACCATTCATTCTGCATTTTCTACTCTGTGGGTCTTACTCCCCTCTTTCCTCACCCTCCCCCAGCTTGCCTAGTAATTCAGGAAGAAGAGGCCAAGGAGAGTAATATCATGCTGGAGATAGGACTGGAAGGGCAGTAATTTAGAATCAGAGGCTTATAGTATTATTGCCTGCAAAGCCATTCATGGGAAATGATTCCCCCCGTCCCCATTCCCCCCTCCCCTCCTCCCTGCCCCACTCTCCTGGCTCTGCAATAACAATAACAAAAATGCCTTCAGGAGGCTTTTCTACTAAAAATGCAGTCAAAGGAGTGCTTTCCTCCACCACCCCTCTTCTTTCCCTTCTCTTTCCCCTGCACTTGCCTGTCCCCCCTGCCTCCAAGCCTAACCGCTGCTCCCTGACTTCCCCCTCCCCCCCACCACAGGATAAAAAAATAAAAATAATAATAGGGGTAATAAGAGAGGAGGTAATGGAACGTTCTCCAACTGGGCACATGTCAGAAGCCATTATATGTGGTGCAGATTTGCATAATTCAAGAAGCATCAAATTAAATTTGCATAATTCCTTTGATTACACTTGTTATTAAATGTAAGTGACATTGATTTACAAAATGGCCCAATATAAGGTTAATAGCAAATGTCACCTTCCAGCAGGGTGAATAGGGTGCGTGTGTGGTGGTGGTGGTGATGGAGGAGGGGGAGAGGGGGGCCCAGGGAGGAAGGCAAGCAGACAATTGATTTCTGCTCCTCTCTCTTCCTTAAAGGGCTCAGGCCTCCTTTGCAGAGGAGCCCTCAGCTCTCAGAGGGTTGCATTTGGCTTTCATGTGGACGCAGTGTCATTAGGAGTGCCTGCCAAGTGGCACTCGGGCCGTGACTCTGCTACCTCCTGCTCCGTGCTGAAGCACTGCATGGCCACCAAGCCAGCTCCTGAGGGGAGCCAGACAGGGTGGGAGAAGCAGGGAAAGCCAAAAAGCTGCTCTTCCAGGCCCAGGCTTGCTTGGCGGGCACAAAAAGAGGCTTGGAAGGCATCTCTGTAGAAAGTTCTTCTTGAGACAAGTTGTTAGAAATGGTCAGTGAGCTGAGCCTGGGCTGTCGTCCACTGGCAGGACACCCCATATATCTGCCAGGGAAGCAGCAGGAGGGAGTGAAAGCAATGCTAGGACCAGTGCCTGAAATGCCAGGCTCTGATGGCAGGGGTTACATGATAAAAACACACCTGTGGTAATTACAACACCTATAAGGTTATAACCTTATGTAACCTGTAAGTTTTCTGCAGCTAGAAACAAGAGACTGTGCAGTACATGCAGAGCCAGTGGTGATACAGGCTGATTGCCCTCATCCCCTCCTTTGTGCTGGTGTCACAGGACCCAGGATCAAACACCACCAGGGTACCCTGGGGCTTGTGACAGTACTAACAGGGCCCTTTTGCTAAGATGGACCACAGGTCATCTTGAGCACTCACCTTCTGGTTAGATCCTATCTCTGAATATCTTTTTCCCTCACTTCATTCTGGACTTTTTTGAGACAGGGAATGTGATTTCATGCAGGGAAACAGACTGGCAAGTTGTGTGGGCACCCTAAGACTCTATTGACAATATAAAGCTGTATGTTTACCAGAACTGAGTAGCAGACTTCCTATTTGCAGACAGTTTCAAAGACTCACATACCTGGCCATAATCTGGTTTAAGTTTTGCTGAAACTTTTCTCTTTTTTGCAAATCAAGAGGCTCTGTGTGTGTGTAGGGAGGTGGGGGTATGTGTGCACTTTCAGTTGAATTAAATGTCTTGTTCAAGGTGTAAAAGGGTGCTTCTCATGGTGACTGAGCTGTAAACATTGTCTAACAACATACAAATAAAATTAGAACCAAAAGTAACTCTGAAACAACCATCAGAAGGGTTTTTTAAAGGAAAAGGCACTGAGCTTTCTGGAATATTGTTTTCTAGGACTTTTATTTTTTTCTCTACTTTCTTTCTTTCTTGGAGGAACACCAGCTGCTACAAATGCCATGAATTCACAGGGCCCAGCTCAGATGTTAAGTTTCCTAAGAAAAAGTGTCCCAAGGAGAAATCTCTCCCAGTCAATGTCCATGTGTCCATGAAAGAGGTGAAGACTAGCAGTGGGAGAGGAAAACGCCTGGTCCCCATCCCAGTAACACCAATGGGCTTGGACACCTGCAAGAGAAAGCTGTGATGATAAAGCTGACATTAGTCATACAGGCTTGGAGCACCTACCGAATCTGCTGGTATTGAAGCTTTGGCAGCCACAGAGGAACATTCTTTATATACAGTAAAAAGGGTAACAACGACAGAATATTCGAGCACATGGGCTGCACACTTAGAATAGCAGGTGTTGGGGATTTTATGCACATTCTGGGATATGTATTGATGTTGGGTAATATTTGCAGCAGGAAGGATACACTGATTAGTTTATAATTCCAGGTAGAGGCTTTTCAGCCGTTTGCAGCTGGTTTTCAAGTCTGGCTAGTCAGCCCTCTTAAGGTCTGTAATCCCATACCCAAGATGAAATCAGTGTACCCATCCTTCAGATCTCAACAAAATAATGTGAAGCCAAGGTCTAATAATCTATCTGACCACCTAGTGAATGAGAGATGTGAAATGTATTTTAAAGGCCTTTGGGCAATCTAAAAGGAAGCTGCTGTATGGGCACTTCTAATGCCCTACACCTTGCCATGCATCCATAAAGGAACATTGCCTTGCTGCATCCCAGGCATCTCATGCTTGCTCCACAGCAGAATATGTTATGACCCTCCTGAACCCAGGTTCTCAAAGGTCACCAGCAATTTGAGGCACTCAACTTGGGACATTTGAGTAAAATACCTTTTTGAGGTCAAGCAAATTTGTGCAGCTAATGGCTCAGGCCTGGTTCCCATCCCTGTTGTGAGAATGAGCAAGGAAAACAAAGTGTCTGAAGTGGATTTGGTGGAGGGACACAGAAGGGTGGGTGCCCATTGTGCACACCCTGGATTCCCTGGGAGTGCACAGGAGGTGTATCTGTGCGATACCAAGGGATTGCTCTTTACTTTTAATATTTCTGTCTTTTGAGCAGGTGTTGTGCTGTTGTGCTTCCCTCTGCAAAGCGTCATTCCCCCGCGGCCTGATGACAGGCCCCTTAATGCAGCAAACACGGGTTGTATTCCCAGCCCTGTCAATCCGGTGCTCTCCGCTGCATCCCTCCCACACCCGGGTGCATCTTGCCTGGTTAGCCTGCAAACTCTTTGGAGCACAGCTGATCCCTCTGTGTGCCCTCAGAGTGCTTGATACTGTGGTCCCCAAGTGTGTGCCTCTTGCCTCCCCACTGGGGTTGGCAGGGGTGTTTGAGGAGGAGAGGAAATGCGCTCAGACTCCATCAGGTGATGTTGACCCTTAGTGCGCTACCTGAAAAACAACTGCTGGGAACCCAGTTCTGCACGGTACCAGGAAAGGTGTTCCTCTGCAACAGCTCTGGCTTGAAACTCGGGGACAGGCCCCTTCCCAGGATATCACACCCCCTCTGGCATGGTGATGCTGGCTTGGAATGTGGAGAGTAAGGGATTTGTTTGAAGCATGGGTTACAAGGCTGTCATATTTTCCACTAGGTTTGGAGATGCAAAGGAACCCAGTTCAGTCGTGGGTGGTACTCACATGCCTGCTTGTATACTGAGGTATTTCTGTGACAGCATAAGCCGTAACTCTCCCAGGTCAAAGTTGGCATGGACAGAGGCAGTTAGCGCTGGCAGCTGCTCTTGAAGCTTTGCCAGGGAAGAGGGTGATTTCTTTTCCCTTCCTTTTGCTACTTTGCCAGCTGCTGGGCTGGTCCAGGACTCTCCTTGCTGTTGGGAAGATGGGGAGCTGAACTGGAGTCCCTGAAACCCAGCAGCGGGCAATCAGACAGCAGAGAGAGAGACTCTTATTAAGGGTAACCCTGACTCTGACTGACAATTGCTGACATCGTCATATTTAGCACCCACATACAGCGAGCCTGAGAGGCGCTCGCGCACTGGGTGAGCCAACTGCAAATTAATCGTCAGTTCATTACTGCTCTGTGCCTTTCATCCTGACAGCAGCCTTTCAAACGTGGATATAATTGGAAGGGTCCATGTGGCAGGAATTTGGTGAGGGTTGGGAGGGGGACTTGAGGTCCCTCTCGCTTCCCCTCTTCTTTCCTCTGTCTCCCTTTCTCAGGCTGAGTTCTGGGAACAAGCAGCAGGCTTAGGACAGGCTGATGAAGGAAATTAATCTCTCCTGCCCCTGTATCTCATCCCTGCCACCTACACCCCTTGACATACATTGAGGTCTTTGTACCAGGAGATCTGTTTGCATTCAGGAGATTCCCTCGAGCTATAATTACCCTCAGCTTGCAAACAAAGTGTGCAGAGTAGCAGGGTTGCCTGTGAGAAGTTGAATATGTGCATCGTTGTTATTGCTTGTGGTGGGTATTATTGTTGTTATTACTGTGCTGCTGGGAGGCCCTGTCACTGCGCTACACAGAGTGGAAAGTGAATCTGCAGCCAGGGAGGATTTTATAGGCAAGGGCTGAGGAGCAGAGTTTGAGGTGTGCATGGGGAGAGAAATGACTCCCAGCATCCTTGGGAGCTTATTCCCTGAAAAAATAAATGAGCCCTTGAATTGTCTTTGTCATGGCATGGCACAGGGCACAGTTCTGTGCCTCAGTTTTCCTGCTGGTCAGGGTGATGTAAATATGCTCATCCTGCAGCCAGACCCAGGACACTGCAGAACTGAGTTAGTGTGTGCTCCTCCAGAGCATATGGCTGGAGGGGTCTGCTCTGACATGGCCTTGGGGAAGGAAATCCTCCTGGGGGTGAACATCCAGGGTGCCAGAAGTGTGGGGTGGGAGTGGCTATTGTTTGACTTTTGACTGATATTAGAAAGTAGTATTAAAAGACATTGTTGATACGATCTCAGTGTCCAGTTTGCCACACTTAAAAACAAATGGAAGGTGGTTTCTCAACACTCTGGTTTTGTAAAAGGAAGCCAAAGTTGCAAGCAAAGTGATGGAGCCAGCCAGAGGTGATCCAGGAAAAGGGCTTTGTTCAGAAGCCCAGTTGGAGGGAAACGACCTTGGAGCAATTCTGGGAAACTGTGTTCCTTCTTTTTTCAACTTCTGCTCTTTGATGTGCAGGCATCTTCTGGGTGGCCTGCTGTGCTGTTCCTGTTCTGTCCAAGCTGCCTCTGTGTGAGGGTCCAGATCTCCCCTGGGGCTTCTGGTGGCCAAGTGACCATGGAAGTTACTTGGTCACAGACTGATGGGGAAGGCTGGGAGTCTGTACTGACCAGGTGCTTGAGGGAAAGGACCAAGGAAGGGTTAAGCACTTCCAACAGCCTGTTTTGTGGTCTCCTGAGTTGTGTTAATTTTCGTCCCTCAGTGGCCTAAAGGATGAGGCTGTGGTGCTTCTCCATGAGACAGGGAGTCATGCCGTGGGGACTCCAGCCCCCCCTTCACCATGTCCCCCCCTGCTCCTCCCGTGTAAAAGTTATTGTCGTATTCGGTGGAGTCTCAGGTAGGCAGATGAATGGGAAATGTTCCTCTCCATTACTAGCTGCACTTGACTGGAGTCTCATTACATTACGATGGCGCTTTAGCAGGCGAATGGGCCTTGCGTCTGGGTTCCCAGCACCCCTCATACCTCCCTGATAACGTAAATTACCCTCCGCCTCATTGCCTCAAATGATCAAACATCAAATTGCTAGTAAAAAAAAAAAAAGAGGAAAAAAGAGAGAGAAAGAGAGAGAGGAGGGAAAGGAGAAAAGCTGAACAGAACCACGGGTTGAATCTAGATGGTTTGTCAGCAGCAAGAGACGAGTCAATGGCTCTTAAACACTTGCTAAAGATGAATCCATTGAAGGCTTTGAGCACGGTAATTTCACTGACATTAAAGTACACCTGTAAAACCCAAACAATACTTTATAACTCCAAATTACAGCAGTCAAGACCTGCCACTTCAGGGCACCACTTATTTCTTTTGGTTGAGGTAAGGGGCACCCACAGGAAACCCATGTTTCTTCATCAACAGACTTCACCAAAGCTGAGAGGCAGAGATGTGGGCAGTATAGATTTGTTGTTGATTTTGTGGTTGAATGATGTGCCCTCCCTTTTTGCCCCCCTTCCTGCCCCCTGACAAATTTTCCAAGCCAGAAGAACATCTTCAGGATGAACAAAACAAGGAGAAAAAGAGAGGGAGAGGTGTTGGGAGAGGAGGGAACAGAGCAGGTACGCACAGGGTTAGTCTACTCCACGCAGAAAATACAAATCTCGGCAGGGTAACGAGGCACAGTGGAAAGAGGAGGCTATATGTCTTTTCTCAGTATTTAAACGTGTGCTTAATATGGCGCTCAGTGGAATGGTTAATCTGCTAATGCTGGTAGTGTTTGCTGTAGTACTCAGAGAAATGTTTACTGCAGTATTTCATGGGGATTGTGTTCTGGATGGCACAAAAGGAGGAATCGCTCTAGCGTACCAGGAAAATGTTCATTGCAAAATATACTGGAATATTAAGAGGTTTATTTAGTGGCGTACTTAGTATAATATGAAAAGAGTTAAGTACATAGTGTTTTATTAATATTTTTGGGGTGTGGATGAATTTCAGTGCGCAGGAAGGTTGTGGAGAAGCAATTCCAGCAAAGGATGGTTATATTCATAGATTTATAGATCTTAAGACCATAAAGGACTCTTTGATCAGCTAATCTGACCTTCTGTATAACACAGGTATATACAGTGTGGACATACCTCCTGATTCAGCAAAGCACTTTAAGCACTTGCTTAAATTTAAGTATTTGAGTTGCCCCATGGAAGGCAGAGAAAATAACCCTATTGAATCAATGGGACTATTCATGCCCTTAATGGGAAGTGGGTGTTTAGGCATTTGCTGAATTGGGACCACAAGAAGATAATGCAGCTGAGTGAGTAATTCATAGCCACCCATTTATTCAACTGCTTTTGCCTTCTTTTCTGCTTGCGGATTGCTCTGGAGCCAATCGCCATTTCCTGCAATGTATTCATTGTTTGAAGTCATTCACTGAATAATTTCAGTGAAAACTCTTTCTTGATAGCTTGCTCATAAACAGTTCATTGTGAATACGGGAATATATGCACATACATTTTAAGAATGCATGAGCGCGTGCACGCTTGTGTGTGTTTGCATTAAAAATGTGAACACACATGCACGTACACGCACAAATGCAAGTCTGGGCTCTTCAGCTACAATAAAAGACACAGATCCCGGACACCGGTGAGGTTATGCTGATTCTGACTAGCTCACTCACAACCCGGCTTCCCAGTTTCAAGTTACCTTTGTTTTGAGTGGACCTGTAATGTTTCTGACCCCTGACTGCTCGCAGTGAATCCTGAGGTCCAGTTTCCAATGCAAATATTTACCCAGGGAATTTTTAAAATGTGCTTTTGTGATTTTTCTCCTCTGTCCACTCATTACACACTGGTTTGCAACAAATGCCTCACTGTAAAGTGATCTGATGGGAATTTTGCAGAAAGCGAAATGGAAGAAGGTACAAAATTAGTTGGAGTGAACTCAGTAAATTATCATTGGTGTTGGTGTACCTGTACCAGGCTCTCCATTTCCTCTATTTGCTCAACTGGCCATGAATCAGTTCTGATTTATTTTGAATGCATTGCTTAGGGATTTTCCAAATCAGCCAGGGCGTATCTTCTTCAAACAAGTGTGTTTGCAAACCGCTTGTGGCATGGAATTGGTCAATTAAGTGACATGGCTTTTTTGTAAACAGGAACAAAATTGAAGGACAGGTACCATGAATGAGGCTGGAAGCTTTGCTGGTGGAATTGTGTTTGTGCAGTGGTCAGCTCCAGTTCTCATGCAGACCTTACTGTGCACTATTCATTACAGCATGGGAATAATTTGTTGCTGGTGCAGCCTGCCAGAAATATATTCTTTCTAAAAGTCATGCTGCTTTTTAGGATTTACTTACATTTTCAGGAAATAAAAGGTATTACTGTCATCTTTAGGAGTAGGGTGGAAATAGCTACAAATTAAGAACTCAACATAGTTTTTCCTGCATTTCAGTTCATTTTCCTTCTTTACATTCCCCTCAGCACTGGAGATGGATCTGATGGAAGCTAAAAGAGTTGGGAAATTGCAGTACTGTGGAAGTTCATCTAAGTGCAGTTCATGTGTGTGAGATAAGCGACAGTTTGAGATTTTCAACAAATGATGTGCAGAAAGTGGGTATGCCGAGGCCACTGCAGGACGCATGCGCTGGTGACGCTGCAGCGTTGATCGGATACTCCATGTTCTGCTTGGACTCCTGGCAGCTGTGGCATCTTAAATGTCTTCTGAATGTTTCTTTCATTCATTTTCTTTCATTTGTCCAACTGAAAATTAAAAAGAGTTTTGGTTTCCCCTGGTTAACCTAAGGTGGAATTTTTTCTATATATTTCAGAAAACAGAAGGCCACTGTAATTTTTGCAGTCTGAATGAGATGTGTTGCTTACAGATGGCCACTGTCCTTCTTAGAAAAGCAGTTACATTTCACAAAGGGAAGACATTTCAACATGAAAAATCAATAATAATTATTCTTTTTCCAAAATAGAAAATTAAGTATTTTAACTTTTTTAAATTACCTTTTCCTTTCCTATTTCTCCCTTGCAGGGGATGATTGGCCAAATTTAGCAAAAGCTAGCAAACAGCCTGAGTCAGCTAAAAGCACAATCTATTCTGAAGATAAACTTTAATCACCGAAGTAAAAGGAGAAACTGCAAGTCCTGATGCTGCTTTTCAAAAAGTTTGGTTGACATTGCTGCATCTGGAGTCAGTGACCTCAAAGGTCTTTTCCAACCTAAATGATTCTAAGACTCTAAGGTCTGAGATATCTTTAAACCAGAGTGTACATCCTTCTGCCAATATTTGCATAGCATTCAGAACAGCAGAGAGCATTTAGAACTGTTTAATAATGCTGGGATGGGTTGCAAGCATGGGAGGCATGATGCTTGACAGGGCTGTGCATGGGCCCTGGCTCAGATTTATTTACACTGTGGCTCAGTTGTAGTCCAGCCTGCCTCTATCAATGCAGTGCTCTTTTTCCGTAGAGACCTTACCACTTGTACATGTGAAAAGTCATGTAGGTACTAGTTTTGTTTGCCAACGTGGACTGGCTACTAGTTATCTTAATTCTTTGTCTGTCCTAACAGTATGAATCAAAAAGAAAATAAAAATAAGACAGAGTAACAACAAATATTGTTAGAGGAAAGAAGTGCCCTTCCCCCCCCCCACCACCTTTTTTTTTGTTTTCAAATGGAAGCATCTTTCTTTATTCAAGTTTCCCCTTCAGAAAGTTGATATAGTTCTCTCTGAAAAAAATGGAAACTGCTTGAAGAGAATATAAAGAGGGAATAAACCCGCTGACTTCTTTCAATATTTTGCACAGAAAATGAAAACCATATTCAGGAGCCATTTTGGCTGAACTTTCAGCAGATATGGGGATAAGTGGGACTAGTTTATATATATCCTACTCATCAACTTCCCAACATTGTTTTGGATGAAGTGCAAAATCAAATCCTGCAAGATGTGATCATTTAGGGTACTGTGGCATATTTTGAAACAGTAGGGCTGTTAGCCCCAGCATCTTGGCCAAATTCCAGCCTGGATAATTACATTCTGCCGGCCTATATTCCAGCCTGCAGTTCAAATAGGAAAAAGGAAAAAAAAAAAAAGAGTTATCATTTCTCCTCCAAGAAGTCCTGCTGTGTGATGACTGATGCTTTCCCACCCCAGAAGTAGCTGCATTTTTGGAAACATTGCCTCCATGTTCCTACTTGTCTTGCCCATTGGATAAAAACCACTGTGAGAATGCCCGGGCCATGTCCTTTGTGGGAATAAAGCAGCAGAGCTGACCAGGACAGAGCTGTGGTGCTTTGTATTGGCCCCTTCATTACAGCTCAGCCTTCGATGTGTGAAGCCCAGAATCCCACGTAAGGTCTCAGTCCTCTGCAATCTGCAGACCAGGATCTTTGTCTTTCCAGCAGCCTTGGGCTCGAGGTACTGGGAAGATGCACAGCAAGAGGAAGGAGAGGGCAGCCTGCCATCAGATGGAAAGAGGGAGGACTCACTGACGGGTTTGACCTGTGCCTGTAACTTGTAAAGAGCATTTTTACACCAGATCAATGCTTTCCTCAGCATTTTAATGCACCCCATTGGTGTCCTTAAACTCTAATGATGCAGTCTGTGAGAAGCTGCCATTTATTACCCACAGATGGGGTGATAATTATTGACAAGATTGTAACTAATAATTAAACCCATTTGCTCCTTTAAACAAGTTGGTGTGAATTATTTGCAGGGAGTTCTTTAGCAGGCCCATGGTCACTCCCGTCACACAGTGACGCTGCCCAGGAGTGGGCCCACTGCCAGGGATGAATGAAGGCTGCTCATGAAAGCTGGACTGTTCAAACCCCTGGTGGGAGTCCTTCCTCTTCAGTTCAATGTCGGGCCTGTGCTTCTGGTGTATTAGTAGCAGATGTGTGAGCACCACTGTGCTCCCACCCAAGGGACTTGGGTCAAACATGGAGCCAAGGATGGAAAAAATCTGTCCATGAGAACTTCTTTCATCGTTCGTCCTGCTCTTCCCAAGTATCTACGTATGCCTCTTCTGCAAGTGGAAGATCAAGTCACACATTCCCTGTTCTTAGGTTTATTATTCTTCAGGTGAAAATCCCATTCATATGCCAAAGAAAAGATGATGGGAGGGAAGGGGGAAGGATAATTTCTCCATGCTTTTGTTTCTTTGGGGAGCAGAAAGGTTGTAACAGGATTGTTTAACCCTCTGTAGTGTGATGTGACGCCCTTGTGGTGCTGAGGACTGCTGAACACCAGCTGCTACCCAGCATTCATGGAGGGGTGGTGAGTGCACGGAAATGAGTCACCCTCCAGCACTAGGCAGAGTAAAATGTGAGCCGGCCTCTTCTATGAGGCTGGGCAATGTGGAGGTGGGAGCAGGGAAGCATGTGCTGGCTGTCCTGGTGGGGATGAGGCAGGGTGAGCAGAAAGCAGCTTTTGCAGCACCACACCATTGGGAAGGCAGCTGTGGGAGCTGCCGTTCCCTGGTGTACGTTTTGAGGGAGGGTGTAAATCTAATCTCAGTGCTAGGGTCCATTAGCATTAGAGGGGAGTACTGTATATGCATTCATTCCCTGCTCTCACCCCTGGATGACAGAGTACCCCCCTCTGTTGTCTGCTTTAGTGCAGGGAAAAGGCTGCCCATTAATTCTCCAGCAGCGGTAGATAATGCCATCGTAAGTCTTAGGTGCCTATGAATTTTGTGAGCATTTTACAGTAATAAATACCCCACACTTGTGCATATAATTAGTTGTGTATCACTCAGTTGTTCCATCTGCACTACAATCTGTCTGTCCTTCTACAGAGGTGAGTCTGGTACCTCTCCCAGCACTTCTGGTTCAGAACTGGTGCAGCTTGGCCCAGCAACAGGAGATAAGGACCTGGCAAAGAGATTTGTGTTAAGAGGAAACACATGATTGTGGACTCAGGGATTTATTGTACTTGAAGTGGAAACCTGAGCTGAGAAGCTGAATGCAAAGCAGCCACGTTGTCCCAAGTAAGTGTCAGAATAACTGTACCGTCAGTCCCATCTCACCCCTGTGGTGTCATCCATCTACTGCCTAGCTGCTAAGGGTGGGGTTTGAAGAGTTTTTTGTACTGCTCAATGTACTGGCAGCAATATTTCCCCTATTACTCCCCTCCCACTCCCAGGTATACCAGCTTGTATGGGCTATGAAGACAGTAAAAAACTATGTCCACTGTAGTTTTTCTGCTTATTTGACTTTGTCTTCAGCATCTTGCACCTTTCCCTTCCTTAGAGCAAAAGAGTGTTGGAACAGCCTCACATCTATACATTGTAGGGTTTTATCCTTCTTTTCTAAAAACTCCACCAAAGCCTCACAGTAGCAAAACTTTCTGTGCACAGATAAGCAATCACACAGTTGCCTTAAACCTACTGAAGCCAGGATTCAACTAGTGAGAAAGTCAGACTTTAGGGCTCTGAGTACTGGGTCTAGAAGACTGTAGACATGACACAAATGCTGATCTGATGTGAAGCTGATCTGCTAATTCAGATCCTTTCAGGGAGTGCTGATGGGCTAACTTCTCCCAGTAGACTCAATGTGCATTTGTTATTATTTGTCTGGGACTCTGACTTTATACCTTAAAAATATCACCTGTCATCCCCCCATCACTTTTGGAAATCTAGAATAAAATTGAAGCTGGCACAAAAGCTGAGCAGCGTGTGCTCTGGCTAACATGGTAAGATGTGATGTGTAAGGATGTTGGACCTGGGTCAGGCCTGTGCATCTGGCTTATCCCAAACTGTGCACATCTGGCAGCAGTGTCTGTGGGAGCACGGCTGAGGCTGGCCTCAGCTCCATCAGAGGATGCTCATGTCGTTAACTGTAACCATACTGTTGAACTCAGATGGACTATTTACATGCTTAAAGTTAATGACAAGCATAAATCTCTGCAAGATCAAGGCTGCAGAGAAGACTAAGTGAAGATGCTGAAGAGGTATATGTCAAATGGGGCTGTGGTCAAGAGCTCACTGAGACTTAAACATAACATTTGAGAAAATGAGTCCATTTGTTTCAGAGGCATCCTGAACATTAGCGTGTAGTAATTCTGTAACAGATCCATTTAAACAGTCCTATAGCTGAGATATCCTTAACAAATATTTCCTTTAATAGCACTTAAAGAGGGAGAAATTTCAAAGCACAGATGCGTTATTG
This sequence comes from Heliornis fulica, assembly GCA_013399135.1. Lineage (NCBI taxonomy): Eukaryota > Metazoa > Chordata > Aves > Gruiformes > Heliornithidae > Heliornis > Heliornis fulica. Next base: position 236,308 of record VXBZ01006979.1, on the reverse strand, counting down.
CTGAGTTCCAGTTTTGAGGGCTTTCAAAGTACCAAGGTAATTTTTCTCCAAATTTAGCTCAATATTTAACAAATAGAGTGAGATGACGAAGCAACCTGAGGTCAACATTTTTAACCGGAGTTGTTTGTTAAATTGTCCCAGCTCCCCAGTAACAACCAGAACAAGTGGATGTTGCAGTCAAAGGTAATTCAAACAATCCTTGGAAACTTTATAACATCACTAAGCTGCAGACCAAGGCTGAAACAATGGAAACAAGGAAAAAACCTTTCTGTGAGAGGTGGGAAAAGCTTGCATAGCTGGCATCTGGAATCAGAAGAAAAGTCAGATTTCAACCTTAGCCATAGTGATTAACTACCTTAACTCTAGTAATTGTTAATGAGCTCAGTGTGAGCCAAACCAAATTGGCATTTGTACAGAAAGGAGATGGTAAGGTTGCGTCTAACCCAAGCAGCCCAGAAAAGGTGGATGTAAACAAAATAGCACAGGAAACAGTGATCTTCCAAGTGTTTCTTGGCCTCGTGGCAACCAGCATGGTGGCTGCTGGATAGTAAAAAGACCACAGGTACTACAACCCTGTGTATCACCAGTGTTTAAGAGAGGTTTTCAGGAACAGTTGGGTGCTCACTTTCATACAGAGCAGCTCTTTGCTGGTGCCCTCTTGTCAGAGCTGCCTGCGCTTCCTGCCCTCCAGCACCTGGGAGTGAACACTGTCCCTCGGGTGACTCCAACAATTGCTCAGCATAGTTTAGCATGTAGATGTTAATCGGGCTGTCCACATCACAGCAGTCCTTTGCAGATCATCAGCAAGGACTCTCTAGGCCACTGGTGGTCCACGGCCCTGTTTCAGAAGCAACGTGCTATAATAATGTATCCCTAACCATGCTTTATACCAATAAGTAGGCTATAACCCTGTCAAGGTGTGCTGGTGACTCTATAAACCATGAGACCTGAATGGTCAATGGTCGAGTGGTTTAAAGCTGTCACCAGAATACTGAGATAGCCTTATAAGCCTTGTGCTGCATGGCTGGGGATACATTATTCACTATAATATATGGTAAGAAATACCTGTGCAGGGTCTGAAATGAACTGCTTGAGCCACTAGCCAGCATGGCTAGTGATCAGGGAAATCCGTCAGCATTTTCATGTGTGATGGGAGGCAAAAAGACACAGATGCAGGGGGAGGGCATCTTGCCTTCCCCGTGTAAAGAAACTGGCTTTTGTGCAGGGGATGGTGGGAGAGGAGAACCCATCCCCTGCCCACAAGCATGACTGAGTCCCTCACCTTCACCTGCTGCAGTAGGGGAGGCAGCACTCAAGGCTAGTGACCTTCAGAGCTGTGGAGCTCCACCTTCCTTCCCCAGCCCCATTTTCTGTTTTGTGGAGGACCCAGGAAGGACTCTGTCAGTTCAGAGCTGCTGGGGGAAGGCATATGGGGACTGGGTGTGAGGCTCAACCTGGAGGCAGACTTATGTGGGCAGCAGCTAGACCATGGTCTAGTCAATTGCCAGGTGCCTCTGCTTTCAGGCCTACCTCCATACAGTGTGTCACAAGTGTCACAAAGGAGGGTCTAAAACTGCCCAAGGTCAATTGCAAGCCTGTAGAGGAGTCAGGAACACGGTCCTAGGGGCACCTGCACTGATGTGTATAGCGATGATATAGAGGTTTCCCCATATCTGCCAAGCATGTCTTAAATAGCACCAAGAGACAGAGGGATGAAGGTGTCTGTATACATGTACAGGCAGATGGCCCCATGGCCAGGACCCATGGCTCTGAGAGGGTGTTCTGAGCGATTTCATGAGAGAAGCCATTTTGCATCTTCTACCTCCCAGCCACAGCCAGGCTTGGTGTGTGCTGGTGGCTGCAGGGGTGAGGGAGGAGAAGACATGGGTAAGTCTGTGTGAGATAGGGTGAAGGGACACTCCAAATCAAACGTCTGATACATGGAGGGTGTAATGAAGGCTTTGAGGAGGCTCTGGAGGGGTTTAGGGCTAAGCCTCTGCCACTAACAACCTTGGAAAAAAGAAAGAATTCCCCATCCTGACAGCCTATGCTTCTCCAACCACAGGAGACAATGTGCCTCAAAGTGCCTCAGAGCATGCCAATGTGAGTACCCTTTGGTGGTGGGGGGTGGTGGTGGTGGTGAGAAATGAGGAGGGCTTGGGGGATTTCATTAGGAAATGGGAGGGAGGAAAACTCTGGTCCTGAACAATAAACAGACCTCATATTGTCTGAAGGGCTTGGCTAGCTTGCTTTATTTTATACACACACACACACACACACACACACACACATTTGTAAGTGTATATATATGTATTTTCCCTCTCTCCAACTTTTATTGGTATTTATCAGGAAGTGTCCCAGGGGCATCTTTCCCACTGCAGTGGCTGGGAGACAATAGTGCCTCTGGTGAGGACACAGGAAAGGGCCCTGCACTGCCTGGGATCAGTAGCTGGGAGACAGGCACCAGGGCAGAGGAATCCGGGGGTGCTGAGTACAGGGCTGGCCGCCCCCTTGGCTCACTTGTTATGTTAAGAGCCCATCGGTGGAGCAGGGGCCGTGGGGTGCAGGGAAAACAGAGGGATGGGCTCTGAATGTGGCCACCTCGGCATCCTTCTGTTCTCCATATGGGTACATTGTCTATCCCCCGCCCGGCAGGCCCCCTGCCTCTCTCTGTGCCGCCTCTCCTCTCCCTACTGTGCTCACATCAAGTGTTGGTTTCCCTTTTTATTAAAACCCTGGGAGCAGCGAGCAGGGCAACAGGCACCAGGAATTTGTGATGGATAGAGGAGGAGGAGAAACAAGTTTGCATTTGTTGAGTAGAAGCCATGTCCCTCCATCCCTCTTCCTGGCCTCCCAGCTGCCCATCTGGGCTGGACCATTCCAGAGGACAATCAGATTTGGCAGCTCGGGTGTGTGCAGCACTGAGTAGGGAAGATTCTGAGGGAAGCCCTCCTCATCCCGGTCACCCCATTCCAGTCCTCTGTCACATGGAGGACAAGGTGTTGCTTCCTACTGTACCCCACTGCAGACCAAAACCTTGCCAAATATAGGTTACCCCTATAACACCCACCTCGCTGCAGTGTTAGCCCCATCGTGCTGGTACAGGTAAGTTCATAGGCTCTCTGTTTTCCTCTGCCCATCTCTTAGCCCTGTAGTTTCTAGGTTTTCAACCTGTTTTGGATCCAAATGCTTCTAAAATCCACACTAGGATATTCTCATCTCTTTCAAGCCCTCCTTTTTTTTTCTTTTCCTGTGCTACACAATTTCTTTTTTAGAGAAGACTTGTTTTAAAGAGCTACTGTGTCCCAGAAAATGCTTCCTGTGTTATTGCACTACCAAAAGTAGTGCAAAACACATTAGAAAGTCTCTTCTCTGGTGATTTTTTATTTTTGATGTCAGTGAAGATAAAACTAATGGTGTCAAGCAATGTAAGGAAGAGGAAGATTAAACAAAATCTATCCCCTGCAAAAACAAAGCAATCAATATAACATTATCCTGCCGCAGTGGCTTTCAACTTGCTTTGATTTGTGGATCCCTAGAAAACGTCTCATAAAGGCTCGGCATCTCCCCCAGAAAGGTCCCAAGCCCCAGTTGCTGGAAAGCATTGGTGACATAGCTTTTCCCACCCTCCTTACAGTGAGGCTGTGTTCTCCCAGGAATCTGCAGACCACAGGTTGGAAAGGGCCATCCTACAGGACACAAGTTAAAATTTAACTAAGAATAATTACACAGGGAGCTTACTATTGTTATTGTAATACTCTCAGATCTCTCTTACCTAGAGAATCAATTTTTCTACCACTGGAAATCTCACACAGGAATTTCATCACTCTGGTCCCATATTGCGACCCTTTCTTCTGCCACAATGAAGTAACAGTTCCTCTGATCACCATGTAGATGAACTGTGACAGACTGAAAATAGTTGGAATATTTCTGGACACATGTTTTTCTCCTGCAAAGAAATAGGACTTTTTATTTAACTGTACTTTTCTCATTCTCTTTTTTGACAACCTTAAAAAGATATTGTTGTTCAAACTCAAAACAACCTTTTTATTCTCTTGTTTCATATTTTTGGTTCTGTTTTGTGTTCTTTATTTCATTTGGCACCTCTTACTTTAGTCAACCATTTCTGCTTGATAGGGGATCTTCACCTGTTTTTAACCGGATTAGTACAAGAAAATAGGAATAAAGATGTTTTGGTAAGGTACAAAATATTTCTGTAGGCCTTACGCTGACACCATCAATGTGACACGAAATGTTGAAAAATTTAAGGCAAGAAGTTTAAACAACTGCAAAACTTCCTCAGAATTTCACTTCCATGAAAAAAAGGAAATGCAGCAGCACCTGTGCCTGAAACTAAGGCAGAAAACGTTCAGAAATATTGCAAAAAATGTCAAAACAGAAAAGCTGTGTTCTTTCAGAGTTGTTCTACAGATCTTTAAAGATGCTGCTCCATGAAATAATGAGTGGTTCATTCACCAACCCATCAGCTTGGCAAATATATTCAACATGAATTCATTTGTTTCCAGCTAATTGCACTTTCATTTCCTCCGCCTATCTTTGCAAGGCTGTGCAGGCTAGGGTTTGAGTGGTGCTTCCCAGGCTGTGCCTTGTGTGCCAGCCCCAGTGCCCAAACCCCATCCCAGTGGTACCTAGCCCAGACAGGAGTCACAGCTGCTTCCTTTGCCTGTGATATCATTCTGGGCAATATTTGGGACCTACAGGTCTGGAGTAGGCAGGGACTGGCAATCAGTCCTTGTGTGTTTTATTCCTAGCTTCTGTCATTGTCATGCTGTACAGTTGTAGTCAACCAAATGAACTTATCTACATCTTAGTTACCCTTTCTGTAAGATGAAGGTAATAATATTTATCCAGCTGGGATGCTGCAAGGAGTAATTAATGTGTACAAATCACTTTGAATTCCTCTAACGAAGTGCAAATTGTATTAGTCCCCACAGAAACTGGTAATAGGTTTGTGTCTTCCTTCGCTGAAGGTCTGACCTCAATCCCCTGGGGTAATCTTGAAGAAAACCTCTTCCTACTATTTGCATTACAGCAGTTCGTAAGGACTCCTCCAAGTCCAGAATCCGCATTGTGCTCAGGGCTGTATGTTCATAAAGTAACATGAGTTATGAAAGACCTTATATTTAAACTGAGGAAAACTGAGAGAAAGGGAGCATCAATCCCATTTCAAAGCTAAACAACCAAGGCACAAAGAGGAAACATCGTGCTGAATTCTCACCTCTCTCTGTTGGACATCAGTCTTTCCCATTTTGGTGACTGACAGACCATCCAGATGGCAATGGATGTAGCTCACTTCTTACAGGATGCTTTGAGAGAACAGTGTTAGAGCAAGTCAAGGTTTGCAAAGAAGTGGCTTTGTGTAGGGTAGATGACCACTGATGCTTTTTTGGAGACCTGAATACATTATGTGTTCTGATTTCTTAATGCTTTCAGGCATTTTTCCACTACGGGAAGAGAGAGAGCAAGAGAATCCGAGACTGGTTAAGTTGCTTTTGTAATTCTTTGGGTATAAATGTATGGGGAAATGTGGATATATCTCCAACAGCTCTTTTAGCATTTGTCATGATATTTCTTGTTACTGCATCCATACCTTGAAAAGAGCAGTAAGTTGTTTCACCACCAATATATTGGAATTTTTCTTTTTTTGGACTGATGAAATGGTCCAAAACTTGATTCCATTTTTTCCCTTGACATTAGAAATCAGTTTAAATTGTGGCTTTTCTGAAGGAAAAATAGAGCAGAAAAAAAAGAGCATGTCACTAAACTCCCTGCTGGTGCCAGTGATGGGCTGATGAACCTGTTCACTGTCTGTGTTTAGCTATAAAATACTGCTCTGTGAAAAACTGCATGTTACACAGGCACTGCTGATGTTTCAGAGGAGAGCAGAGTCAATGATTGAGCCTCCTGGCATCCTGGTCCTCAGATGCATGGATGGCTACTAAACCCCTTCTAGTGCCAGCACCCAGATGAGTCACCAGGCTTTGGGGTGAAGATCCCATCATTTTCACTTCCCTGGTCTCCCAAAGGATCTCAGGCACTCGTATGGAGGTCCAACCAGCAAGGGGAGCTCCTAATCCTCAAAGGCAGTTCCCACTGGTTTCAGGATTTGGGAGCCAAACGAAGGAGTTATGACCCAGCTAATCTCAAAGCCAATGGACTGAGATGAGAGATAAAAGTTGGCATGATCAGAGAACTAGGAAAAGAAAGAGCCAAAGCTTCTGATCATATAAGTGATTCCCACTCCCTGGATGTTACAGGACCATGTTGATATACACCACTAGAAGATCTCAGCCTCTAGCACCCTTAAGCCATGGGCACTTTTAGCAGTCAAGCAATCACACACTGGAATGGAGCCACCAAGAGAGAGGGCACCTTTCCTTGAGAGATTCTTCCTAAGCAGCCAGCACAAGCTGAGCAGGACTTTCCTTCCTCCCCTTCCTCCACCTGCCTGCTAACTGCCCTGATGCTCAGAGCAGCTCTCCTCCATGAGCCAGCACTTGGCCAGAGAACTGGGAACTGCCTATAGGCAGTATCTGAACATAGTATGTGGAAGGATGGGAGGATGAAGGGAGGGGGGTGGGGGAAGAGGAGAGGTACAGACACAGCACTCCTTGGCAGTGATTTATAGACTGGGTCAGGCACAAATTGACTCGTATGCAAGAAATGTAAATGGAATCGAGACTTTTGATGGAGAAGCTCATTTTCAGACTTAAACGCTTTAGATTAAACACACTCACACACAAATGCTGGCGGGGAGGGTGTTTTATATAATTTACATTACAAATCAATTCATTATCCACAGAGGCAGGTTGCACTGATTTTCAAGGATCGGAGATTTGATGAAGAGGATTCATTTCAAGAAATAAACCTTTTAAATTAACCGCAAGATGAGGGAAATTTCTTTATTTAAAAAATGCGCCAGCCCCTTCTTTGTTTCTTTTATTATTATTAATATTATTTTCCATTCGGCTCTGGGTCATTAAGGAGGGTCCAGAAGTCACAGATTGCCTTTCTGAGGGAGGAGAGCTGAGAACTTCGTATGGCACACATTTTGTCTGGCTCCAAATCCTTAATTTATCGCAACACAATTTGTTACCTGTGGTTGGCTCTGCACACCATTGTGAGCTGTGCGCCAGGACCGATTTAGCAGGGAATGTCCTCTCCACCTTGAACTTGAGAGGGGGAAAATCCCTTGAGAAGGGGGATGGAGGAATCATGAAAGACACAGTTCCAGCTGCCTCAGAAGCAAAATGCCTGCTGAGCCCTGGGAGAAGTCCCCTCAAGCTTTGTCAGGGTATGGAGTCTGGGAAACCCGATTTGTAGCAAAGGCAGATGGCTCTGTGAGGGCACAGATTTAAGATGCAAGGGTAAAGAAATGGAACAAAAGGAAACCCCAAAACCAACATGGGTCCTGATGCCCCATCCTGCCCTGGAGGTGGGCAGATCACAGTGGGAAATAGTCAGGGCTGAAGGCAAAGCAGGAGTGAAGATGATTGAAGGATGAATGCCATGTTACCCTGCACTTCCTTGGCATGGCTTAAAAGGAAGAGTCTTTCTCACTTCATAAACCATTTGTGTATAGTTTGTTCTCCTTCAGTCATTCCTGGCCACAGCTCCCTCATAACTCCCAACAACAGCTCCTGCAACCTGGCTGCAAATGTAACTTCCCGATTCCTTGGCATCCTACCTGGCTGCAGCATGGAAAGAGGCAAAAAAAGAGTGCCAGAGCAAATGTCTTCTGTCTTCCATGAGAAATTTTTTTTTTAAAGACACTTTTGTATTAAAAAACCCGAATGGTTGGGCCTCTTTCCCATTTAAACAAGAGCCATTCCTCCTGAAAGACAACTGCTCACCTAACCATAGGCCACCACCTCAGTTGTGTGGGATAAGGGCCAGAGGCTCTTCATGGATGACGGCTGGGAATGGACAGCTTTTGCACCCTAGAGCCATTTGCATCCCTCAGAGCCCCCGTGAGCCTTCCTGATCCAAATCACAACGCTGGGCCTTTTTAAATCCATCCTGCTGGCGGAAGGATCCTGGCCACTGATGAGACTGCATGGCCAGTGCAAAGTTGTCCTGGGACAGAAAAGGGGACCTGCCCCACTGGAGTGTCCTAGCACAGGGCAGGCAGGCAACAGTTACCTGGGCTGGAGGGGAGCCAAGACACCAGGGTTAACAACCCTGATCTTGCAGGAAAGAAAAAAGAGAAAAGCCACAGGATCTTTAATGGCCACAGACGGCTAAGACCTTCATTTTATATCTCTTCCAAAAAGCAATCACACATATTTTAGCAGGGGAGCTTTTTATTCTCATGCGGATCGGGTAGTCAGCGCAGTGTCCTCTTCCAGGCGCATCCAGACCTGGTCAGTCCAAGCACACAGAAGAACAACGTGAAACATGTTTGACCTTCACAACTTTCCTTTACAGACCAGCAAGCTAAAACCCTGAAGGAATTTTCCTGAGTGAGTTTGTCCAAAGCGACGCTCACCACCTCATTCAATATTTGCCTGCAAAAAAAAAAAAATGCCAATTATTGAGAGACAGTCCTGGCTGGGCATCAATAGGCAGCCAGGTGTGAGAAGTTGAAGAGAAATACATCTCATTAATGTGGAATTGTTTTTAGGTTAATAATCTTGCGTTAATTTTCCTTTAAAATATTGTCTTTGACCGTTAAACGCTCTCACTGTTATAAAAAGAACGTAATAAATGATCTTGAAGCAAATTCTCCTGCCAAATGTCATAATTTATTTGCATAATTAGCTCTTAATTTTAATTCAATATGCAAATCCACGCTTCCTTTAAATTGCAGCAGCCTGTTTCCCGGCCCTGGCTGCCATGAATTTATTGTGAGGCGGCTGTTTGAAAAGGCAGCTTCACTGCCTTCTGGGGATGGCTGCCTGGGGGAGGGGGTGCCCACCGCCAACTCCAGTCACTTTTTGTTTGGGTTTTGTTTTGGTTCGCTTCTTATTAAGTTGGACCCCAGCCTGCTTCAATCCCTGAGCGTCCCTGTTTTCCCCCCAACAAGTCCTGTTTCCCTTTGTCTTCCTTCTGCGTTTTCTCTCTCTTTTCTTTTCCTCTTTGGAGAAGACAATGTTGATCCTCCATGTTCCCTGCCCCTTCCTCCCCCCATGAAAGGCGCTGGCTCAAGTCAACCTGGCAACCATTCTGCTCTCCTCCCCTCTTCAGCTCCCTTTCCTCAGCCCCTCCTTGCTGCACAACAACCCCTTGCCAAATGCTTTTTTACGGTGCCCTCCTCTTCCTGGAGGAAGGTGAGGGGGAATAGCTTGGTTCCCCTGGGGTTTCATGCTTCAGTCCTCCAGTGCCCCGGTCCCATCCCCCTCACCCTCTATGGCCAAAGCCCCTGCAGAACACCATAACACCATCTCACCTCCCTTGCTGTGCCCCATGCACACTGCACTATGCTCCACACTGAGCCACCCCAAGTCAATGGGCTTGTGGCAGGGGAGACTGCAGCAGGAGGAAAGCAGATCCACAGGGAAGCCCTTGCTGCTGGAGAGCAAATGTGGCTGTTCTCCTACATGGTTATTTATCAGCTGCAGAGCTGGAGCAAGAGCACTCTCCTCCCTTGATTCCTCCCCTTCACCTGCATCCCTCCATGTCTGTGCTGAGCCTCTGCATCTGGCAGGAGGGTGGGAGACCAGACAGCTCAGGCATTATCCTACACCCAAGCACAGGGCACAGCTCTTGCCCAGTGCCCTGAGACACACAGTCAGCTGTCACTGTGTGTCTTTAATGATGGCCGTTCAGTGAGGGCTGTGGGTGCTACGCACTTTGTTTCCCTCTGGCTTTTCATCCCAGGATTTTACCCTGGGACAGCAGGGAGGACATGCAGAAACTCCCGCCCTTGCATTTCATAGCACCAGGAGAGGAGTGGGAGAGATAGGTGATGGAGTAACATGAGCCCGAGGTTTCACACACAGGTTAGAGAATTAAGCAAAAGGGACAAATTAGCCTAGACAATAGGAGATCTTTTTCACTGGGGGAGGACTTTGGGGAGAGAGAGATAATTAAATGTTGCTTCATCAAAGCGGAGACAGTTTGCAAACTGCTCTCCCTTGTAACTCTATCTTGTTCACCTCCCAGGATGGACCACAAGGACCAACAGCCGTTCTCTATGCCGGTATCAGGTCCGTGTGCATGTGTTGTCCCCTGTCCCCCACACTCCACCTCCTCCTGGCCTTCCATCTTGCTCCCCTGGGAGCACAGAAGGGGAGGGGGGTGCCATGGCAGAGGGAGGGGCTGATGAGGCACAGGGTTTGGGTTGGGGGCTGTAGGAAGGAGAGGGTGTTGGTATCTCATTACAGGCCTTAGATCTCTGGAGGGGAAAAGAAAAAGAAAAAAAATCCCAAATAACTCCAAACCCAAACCACAGGCCTTTGTTAGAAACGCTGTCCGGGAAGGAAGGAAGAAGACAGGAACAGCTCAAATTCAGTCCTTCGATAATTAAAGCTTGCAAAAGAATAAAAGGGGAGGGAGAGGGGAAAAAAAGGGCTTTCCCTCCTCCCACCTGCTCCCAAAACAGAGCTACTGTGGCTTCCCCAGGAACAAAGGGATGTGGTGAGAATGGGCTTTTGCTTCATCCTGCAGTGCTTGGGAGAGAGAAGAAGAGAAGCAAAAGTGTGGCCCTGCAGACGGGAGCCCCTCATCAAAGCTGGGGGAAAATAGAGGAGAATCATGTCTCTGTTTTACTACTCATCACAGCAGGGCTCCTCAACTTGAGAAAAATTTGGCAACTGAAGGAAAAATATTTCTACTCCAAAACTGAGTAGAAAGAAGCCAAACCTCTGCGTGTTCTGTGGAGTGAAATAATGGAGAGAGAAATCCAGCCACTGGGCAACCCACAGACCCTTCCTGCCATGGTTTGGCTGATCAGAGCATCTGAAGAAAACATGTGTAAACCCAGCACAATTTGGGATTTGATGTTGTGTCACAGCAGGGGCCTGTGGGCAGCTCCTAGGGTCTCTGTGGAAGTAGGCAAAAGAGAGTGGTGCATCTAGTGGAAAGTCTTACCATTGCCTTTGGGTAAGGCTTCTCCTTTCTCTTGCACCCACCTGCTGCACGTCTTGGGACCTCACAAATGTCTCTGGCTTTAGCGACGCTGATGAACAGCAACCAACACACACTTGTAACAGGACTTTCAGGCAGAATTCCTCTTTCTCGGCACTTTATTTGTCCAAGGATTTGTCCCTTTTATTCTTCATCTAACTGCCTTTTTTATTTTTTACAGCCTCATACCTCAAATGCTGTTTTTCCCCAAGTGGTCTCTGCTTTTCCAGCTGAGGATGATGATGGTGAAGACTGGTCTGGCAACAAGCATGTGCAAGATGGGGCAGAAAGGTTTTACATCCAGATTTCCCCACAGCATTGAGCATTCCCCATCAGTCACTCTCCCGTGCCTCAGTTTCTTCAGCTACTTACGGGGGATGATATGCTCTCTGGGTCTGGAAAGACTCATGTAGGAACCTGAGGGAAGCTACCAGCTCCTCGCTGACAGGCACTAACAGTGTGCACAACATTCTTGTCAGTTGTGTGCTTTACCAGATGTCAGGGCAGAACAGATGCTGCTCTCTGCTGTATACCACTGCATCTCTGGCTTTTTGATTCCCTCTCCATTCCTAGCCACTGCCCTACAATCCCAACATCTGCACCTCAAGCCCCAGGGAACCAGGGCCTTTGCACTGTATGCTGTGCGTTGCAGAAACAACACACAGCCAAATACATGTTGTGGGGAGCCACCATGATCCAAATGTGGGGCTGTAGGCAAAGGAAGCATTGCTCTTCATTCCTGTCTGCTGGAATGGAGCTCTGTTAATGTAAAGATAAATTAAATCCCCTTGATAACTCAAGAAATGAAAAATAAAAGAGATATGAGGAGGCCCTTTTAAAACAACTGATGTCATCACTCCTGGAGGCTGGTTTTGCAAGGTCAGTATCACCAGTTTTGCTGTGCTGCTGTGGGGTGACATTCGCTGACTGTTGCACTGGACTATGGAGAGACTGGGGTGCTGCTGGGTGATTTGAGCTCATCACTTACCTGTCCAAGGGCTTCCTCTCACCTGCTTGTCCCAATGGAGCAGAGCTCTTTGAGGTGGAGGTGAGCTCTCACTTGCTTGGGAGAGACTGCAGTGGGATCTGTGTGTCATCCAAGACGTCGGGGTTCTTTGGGAGTGCAGCAAGAGCCAGGTTTCCAAAGGTTGACTACATTGTGTGCTTTGGTTGCTCTGCCTGAATGAGCAGCCTTGTTCTACTCTCAAACTGCATGCCTGCCCCAAAGGAACAGGGATATTTGCTAAAGGTGAAAAAGTACCCCAAATCTTGCTCCTCACCCTGCGCGATCCCCATGGGCCAGCTCAGTGCAGCTCAGTAGTTCCCTAGTGCTTGGTGCCCTCTGAGTCTTCACACTAAGAGGGCTCAGGACACGAGGCCAATCAAGCACTTGGATTGCCTTAACACGCCTTAGTGCTTTATAATACCTGCCATTCTCCATGGTTGAGTCTGTTTCTGATGCTTGCCATATTTGAGGGTTATACTGCAGCGCTTTCCATGGTCAGTGCTGCCCTTCTGCTAAATGCTGCCTTCTGTCTTGTTTAGTTAATGGTTGATGTGGTTGCCACATCCAGCCAAGGCTGGCCCTTTGGCTACCTCCTGGGCTGGCCCTGCAGGAGGGGGCTGGTGAGTCTCCCCCTGGCTGCCCCAGCTCCCCAGGAGCGTTCCACACAACGCCTGTGGAAGTGTACAAAGTGTCAACCTCAGCGTAGTTTTTAACCTGGAGTGATAGCTTTACTGATTTGCCACTTTACTACTCTTGTTAATGAATTTTTAATCTTCTTAATGACATTAAACACGGAAAGTAATTAAGGAAAACAAGTTTGAAACTGCTGACTTAAACCCTTTATTCAGAACTATTTAATGTAGAATTAATTTGATTTTGCCCATTATTCAAATGAACACATTACCTTCCTGTGCATTGGCCTCTTTTCCTCTTTTGTGTGTGTGCGAATGTGCATGTGTTTTGTTTTATTAAATATACCATATAATGCTTTGTCCTTTTTGCTCAGAGCTAACCAGAAAGATTCCCTCTCTCAATGACAGAAAGGGTCAGCCTTCAGCATCTCTCATGGGTCCTGTAAAGTCTCCCTGCATCAGGAGTTCAACTGTGGTTGGGTATGAAGGTAGAATGCCTGAAATACCAGGTTGCTACCACCTGCTCGATTAGGAAAGAAAGGAGCTTTGCTTCTTGGTACGAGCTGCTGGACTATGTCCTTAGCACAGGATGTCACATCTACCACAAGGAGCAAGCTTTATATCAGACCATCAGGCCCCAAAAAGCAGAGAGCAGAGACTGATGTAAACACCTGCAGAGGAAAAGTACACGCTCAGCTACTGCCCTCAGGAAGAAGTGGTCCTTGAAATTCCTATTACCCCTTGGTTGACATCACAAGCTAGATCCTTTATTTCCACTCTTCTTAGAGATTATGGCCACATGTAGGAAGACAGCAGACATTCACCAGATAATGCGCCCCTTACACCCTCCAGCTGATCTTTCCTTTCTCAAACCTGGCTTTTACATTGCTATAAACCCTGATACCACTTTGAGCCTGAACCGTCTGCCTTGCGGTCTTGTTTCCATTGGGATGAGGATTCAGGGTTACAAGTCTGCTACATTCCTGCTGTGATTTTACTAATGTATTGCATGATGTCTCCCAAATACTGCTCCCCAAAATGCTGGGAAACAGTCAACAGTGAATAAGTTCTCAGCTGTCAGAGGTCCCCAGATCTGCCCTGTCAGCAGCTTCTCTTCTCAAGAAGCTCTGCTTGCACTCAGTGTTGTTACCACAACATTTTCTCTTCCATCTGAATTTGCTACCTGATTCCCTGTATCTGGAAGCAGTAGAACCCCTGCAAGTCCCCTGGCTTCATCCCTCAGTCAGCTCAAACTCCAGCTCTGCCCCAGGCAGATGCACTGCTGATTTAACGTCAGGAGCAGACTGGGTTCTGCTGCCAATGGAGGCTAAAAAGGGAAACGGGTCCTCATATCCAGAGGTCTCTCATCATCTTTGCTATCAAGAATCCCCTTCTGGCATTCCAATGCATTGTATAAATAAGCCTTTTTCTCTGCAGCCACCTGCCTGGCAGAGAAGGTAATGTCAGTGGAGCCACACAGACTAGTCTGCCTCTGAAACAATGACAGTTGTCCAAATAATTGTGTGCACACAGTGGATTGCTGGATGATGGAGCCAATTTGGGGCCATAAATCCAGCAGATGTGGTGAGAGTCTCAGTTACAGAGAATTGCAGCAAAAGCACACCTTTGAATCCTCTCTCAGACATGATTTTTTACCAAGGGAAATGACAAAGTTATCTTAAAAAAGCCTTCTTATACCTTTCTTGAGCAGAATAAGAACTTACTGAACACTGCAGGAGGGAAAACACACTAATTAGAGCTGCAGAGAACTCCCAAGTGCTCCCTTCATCACGGACCTGTATGACACACTGACTGCAAAAGAGCAAGTGCTGAACCTAAAGCTCAGTATATGGCTGTTGGACCAAGAGGTCTTTTTGCAGGTTGGTAGTGAGCAACCAGATCCGTCCTCTGTGAGTCTTGCTTCTCTTTACAAAGACATTGATCTGGTGTCCACTGTAAGTAACGAGATCCTTTTTCTTGGCTCCAGTACATAACTGGATCATTCCTCAAGCTGGAATATTAAATATGCTGGCAGATTGTCATTAAAACCCTCTTTACTTTATTATGTGTTTTTGCTCCAACAGCCAAAACTGGAGGAAAGAAAGAGAGCACATTATTTTCCTGCATGCTGGCTGTACGACACTCTGTGAGCACCAAGCTGACTCTAACAGGACCTTTTCCCGTCAGAGGAAGTGGTGCTGTAAAGCACCACGTGAGATGAGACCAGTGTTTCAGACTGTAACAGCTCCCACCATGGTACCTGACCTCCTCATAGTCAAGACCGTGTTTTAATGTGACAACAGATGTCATAATCCCTTTGGGCTTTTTGCAGGCAGCAAACTGAGGCATTGGGAAAATGAAATGACATGGAAAAAATTCAGCTGGAGAGCAGAAGAGAGCTCAGGTCCCCAGAGTAGCTGGTGACTGATCTCTCACCTTCAGCCTCTAGTGCTCCTTTAGTGACATATCTGGGTGTCACAGCACAGACTCAGCATATCTGAACTGGATCCTGAGGCATCAAGGTGGTCTCTATGCCCTGCTCAGCACAGGCTTGGGGAACTTGCTGACGAACCAACACTTAATTCTTTCCCCCAGCCCCCTACCTTTATGGCTTTAAGCAAATTATTTTCATGGCATACCTGGCACTCAGCTGCTAACCAGCACCTGCCATGCCAGATCATGCGCTATGTCCTTGTGTGATGGGTGCCTTCTCTTTGCCATCACCTTCATGTCTGCTATTCACTGTGTTTCATCCAGATCTTCCATACTTCATCCTTCCTCTTCTCCTAATAGCAGGGTGACACGAACCTTATGAGAGACTCATAGCACATTGTCACTGTAATGCAAAACAATTCCCTGTGCTCGGTAGAAAAGCAATAGAGAGAGGGCCGCAGGTACCATCTCCCACTCTCATTCATCCTTGGACCACCCAGGATGGTTGCCCTTGAGCAAGCTGGGCCATTCTTGTCACCAAAAGAGGTTCTCAGCATTTGCTGATGACAGGAGCTGCAGGGTAGGTCAGCATCAGGGGACAAGCCCAGCCATGGGGAGAAGCAGGGGTGACTGAAGGAAGGGTGAGGGAAGGCAGCAGATTTCAGGGTGGCAGCACACACTTCCTGACACCAGGGGCTCTTCGGGCAGCAGCCTGTTTGCAGGGCTCCGTCCGGCGCTCCATTTCCAATTTGGCTTGTTTGAGAGCATAAACCTCCCTCCAGTCTGGGCACCAATAAAAGAGGCAGCTCTGCAGAGTCTGCACTCCGCTGTGGCAAGCTGCCGACTTTCATTTCTTTTTACTACTGACTTTGTGTGTCTCTCACCCCTTCCTCCCATTCTGGAGACTTTATGGACTGAGACGCAGTATCCTCCTTCCCCAGAGCAGGGGCTGGCTCCAGACCTGGAATTCCAGGAAATTTCCAGGGTTGTCTCTGGACAGCAGCCACAAACATTGTTGCCTGCAGCACCCAGCCCTGCCTTAATGCCCCACCAACACTGCCATCCTGTGAGGCTGAGACCCCCATCACAGACTGGCATGGGGCTTCTCCATCAGAACCCTTCTTTCTCTTACTAGAAGGGCAACTATGCATCCTGTGAGGATGTGAGGAGGCACCAAAATACCTGGGAATTTTATTCAGCCCTCTTCAGATGAGTCCTGATTCTTCTCCTAGGATGTGCTGGCCAAGGACAGCCATGCCTCACAGCTCAATGCCCCAAACACCATCCCACAAATCAACTCCACACTCCATCTGCACAAGGTTCATAACTTGTCTGATGACTGGTTGGGTGCTGCTGACTTCTCTGACCCTCTGTGGTCTGATAGTTGACATGTCCACTGCTCACCTCAGCCGCTCGTGGATGCATGTTTGGGCAGGAGGGGTTGCATACATTTGAAAGAGACTGTTACATCCCATGCTGCTGACTCCACAAACTGATTAGGTAATTAAAATGTTTCAAAGTGGAGCAGAACAAATGAGTAAGAACAAATGAAAGTGAAGCATAGCCAGGGATAGACCTGGTAGGAAAATTATGCCTTATACACAACTCATCACAGTTTTTCTGTATGCCACTGGCAAACAAAAATGCAACCATCCCTCAGAACGTAAGTTTTGGCTGAGAAATGTGGGTCTTCCAAAAAAAAAAAAAGTGTTCATTTCTTTCCAGCATTTTTTTCAATTCTTTGTTTTTCTGTCAGAGGCACAGTCCTTCTCCACTCCTGAACTCCTTTTCCAAGCTCAAACCTTGACTCTCCACAGTGTGCTTTCCTTTTCCCACCCCAAAGTCCCAGTTGTGCTTCACACTGTCCAGCCTGGCACATGGAAGAAAGTTTCAGAGAAAACCTTCAGGATACTGAGAACAGGTTGATTTGATTTACCTTGGATGTCACCTCAGCATCCACCATGTTGACTGCTTCTACTGTACCAAATGCAGCTGAGCTGTCACAGGCTCAGAGCAGAACGGAAGGAAACAACATGTCTTGTTCTGGGTTTTTTTGTTGTTGTTGTTGGTGGTGGTGGTGGTTTTTGGGTTTTTTTTTTTTTCTGATAAAACTTGCAAATTCTGAACTTAGAATTAACCATCTTTGCAAATCTTGGCCTCCAGCACCCCTGCTGGCTGCTCCCTCCTCCGCTCAGCAGCACGCACTTGGACATTCGATTTGTGACACACATGTATCATGACTCTCACACATTTCATTATGCCCCTGTGCACGTTTTGCAAGGCACGCTGCAACATGCACGTGCCCGAATCCCCTGGCTGTCGGGATCACTTCAGTCTGATTTTGTCAAGCTTGTGGCTGCAGTTCTGGGCACATGCACGGAGAGGCCCCGTCGCAGCTCAGAGAATGAACACACATGGAGTTGCATTTTGTTTATAGGATCATGTATTCAGGACCCAGAATCATGGTCAAATTTTGTTTCAAATGCAGGTATTTCTTTTGTCCCATATATTCCTCTACTGTATATGTATGTGGAAATATTCTGTGAAGCCATAAGCCTACTCTGCAGTATCCACTTCACATATGCCTGGTCAGTGAGTGGAGTGATTCGTTTTATTTTATTTTTGCATGATCACCAGTGAGTACACAAATGGCAGAAGAGGAGGAAAGATCACACTGGGAAACCAAATATCTTGGTATCTGTATATGACTTTCTTCTTCATGGGTCTTTTTTTGCCTCAAGGAGCCACTTATGGGGCTGAAATACTGCAAGATCTGGTCTTCTTGTAGTATTCCTACCAGCCAGGGAGTGAAACACCCTGAGCAGAACAGCTCTTACATTATTTCAGCTCCACAGAGTGCTCCCTGAGGCATCAGTGAGAAACATAAGCACAGTTACAAAGGCACAGAAAATGCTTGCGACACAGATGCAAGTGCTGAACTCCCAAGAGTTCCTTCCTCAGAACAAGCAGCCAGACACTGTGTCCACCCTGGCTGAAGCATGCTGCAAAGCTTGGGGTGAGTGTCCTGCAAGAGGTCTGCCTCAAGTCTGGGTGACAGAGAATCAAGCTCAGTCCATCCTGCAGACACAGAACTACAAAGTGTTTGTGAGTTCACGGTCCATGACTGGAAGCACTCACATACCAGGATGCACAGGACACAGGAGAGCTGGGGACAAGCTTGCTGTCATTTACACACTACTCTTTCAGCATCACCTCCAGGTGGGAACCAAGTTCTGAACTGGAGCCAATGCACACACAGCAGAAACTGGCTCACACAGTGTGCCTGTGTCACACACGTGGCTAGCGGCTTTCAGGGTGCCCAGCGCACTCTTTAGTTGGAAGGTGTCCAACTCTGATACCATACAACAGAGTCCTGCACTCCCAACCTGACTCCAGAGCTCAGTGAGACAAGTGGTAGTTCTGGACTTGTTGGGATGCTCTTTAGTGCAGGATTGCTCATGGCTGGGTGGTGGGAGCTCATGATTTGTGCAAGCCAAGGGTAATTAATTTTTTTCTCTCCTATGGACTTCCATAAGAACCTTTCAAATACCTTAAAGATAGACATTAACAGAACAACATGAGCAACAAGCTAGTAATAAGGATGCAGCTCCCAGAAATATATGCATTTGAGTCAGCAAAGCCTATCCTGTTGGAGGGTGAGGGGTGCAGCCTCTCCACTCCTTCCATCACTACCGCTGGCTGCAGTTTGCCAAATGACGTGCTTGGGACAGCACAATTGTATTGCAGTTCCCTTCACTACATGGGTAGCTCTGGACATCAGTCTAGACAAAATGCCCATGGTCCAACCCTATTTTATTGAAGAGGGCCGAGAACTTTGGCTTTTCTACAACAATCAAAACCTTTTTGATAGAGATATGTATTTTCCAAGTAACATCTTCAGTCTCATCATAATGTTGGGGGAGATATTCCACTGCAAACTAGCATTGCTGATCTCTAGAAACAGCTAGAAAATAGGAAACCCAGACTACAGGAAATTATGTTATTTCTAGATTTATTTTCATCATGAAGGGAAATGAAAAATGGAGTGGACATGATGTAGTAGAACAGAATATTAATTCTGAAACAAATTCAATGCAAAAGCATGAAAATAATGTTAAAGTTTATGTTTCAATAGCATTGAAAACACAAAATGGTTTATAAATATAATGAGAAAGACAAAAACAAATAATCCATTGCATTTTGGGTCAGTTCAAATCTCTGCCAGAAATTCCAGTCAACATTTAACATTTCCAGGAAATGGTTCAATTTCGAGGATTCTGCATTTTCCAATGGAAAACTGGTCCATCAAAATTCCTTTTTTGATCAGTTGTCTTGATTATAGCATGCTACTAAAGAGGGATGTTTTCTGCTGTAACCATTTTTTCTAGCTGCAGGCATGTAATTTACACTTATATTTCAACTGACTAATACCACATTAAGCATCCTCTCAGAACTGGACTTTCATTATCAGAGATTACATAACAACAAAAGAAAGCAGCTATAATGGCCACAAAACCTGGTGCCTGTGGCAGGGGAACCGATGATGCTGTGCCTATGCAGTGGGGCAGCCGGGGGGACTCCAGCCTGCACTCCCCACAATGCTGCAGCACTGCTTGTGTGTGCACCTGCACCCTGGTAGCTATGTATTGGGCTAAAACCAGAATAGTAACTACTTTTCATTGTGTTGGGATCAGCTGGAATCAAATGGAAAAGCCATTAATCTCTGGGCACTCTGGTCCTCTTTTCCCCAAATTATTTTCTTTTTCCTCTTTCCTGCTTTATTTATTTATTCATTCATTCATTCATTCATTCATTCATTCATTCATTCATTCATTCATTTATTTATTTATTTCTCTTTCCCTTCTGCAAACTCTCTCCTTCTTCATTCCTCTTCAAGGTTTTGTTCACTTTTAAAGTCTCTTAGTAGGCTTTGCCCTGTCTTGTTTGCATATCATTGTGTCAACTGCCTCCCCAGCCCACCAGTCACCCTGCGCAAGTGGACCTGTTCTCTCCAAGGCCTGACTTTGGGAACACCAAGTTTCCCATTCCAGTGGCTCTGGGCTTCAGCAATTCAGTGGGGATGTCATCCTAAACCCGCCCTTTGAGTGACACAGCGGGCAGCCCCAGAGAGGAGCTCTTCCCTCCCAGATGCCCTATTCACACAGCATTTCATCAGAAATAAAAAAGACAAGTTAATCAGTTTGGGAGGAAAATGAAGGAAACAATGGGGGTAAAAAAAAATGGTGAGAGAAATTATATTTCTCTCCTCCGGCAATGGGGCATGTTGGGGGTGGGAAGGAGAGTGGGGGGTGGGTAGAGGGAAGGAAGGTTGCTTTATTTTATTGATTTAAAAAAAACACACACATATCCCACAGGCGCCAAAAAGCACAGGGCAATGATTAATGTCCCCTCAGAAAAAGAAATTATATAGAATAAATTAAACTACTGTGGCAGCAAATTGAAAAATAAGGATGTAAATGAGGTTTGAATACTTAATATCTGAGAAGGGAAAGCGAGTCCTGGGCATGGAGAGAATGGTGAGAAATTGTCAGCGACCCAAGGGGAAATGGTCCCTTCTCCCAGCACAGGAGCACCTTTGCTCTGGGCACCAAGCAGCTGGTGTTGGGAGTAGAGCAGAGTTGGATCACATCCCAAGACAGAGCCAGCCATACTCAAACCTGTGATTGGTCCCCTGACAGAGCCTTGCATGGGAATTTTTACTCCATGCAAGACCAAAATTGAGCACAGATACTTCAGGCAGTCTCACAAGCAACATGGTGCAGGTCATTTGAGGGGAAGCCAGGGAGCTGCAAGGGTTTGCCCACATTTGCTGAGTGACATGCATCCTTTTCCCTGAGGAAGTGTGGGCTGACAGCTCCTCAGCATCTATGTCATCTCCATGTCATGACAGTGGGGCTGTACACTCCACTGCATATGGTGGGCAGAAATTTTTGCGACTCAGATGTAAGCATTTGGTCTTTACTGTATGCCGTGTTAGCAGCAGTCTGGTTAAAAGTTCGGGCACGCAGACCTCCTGCAGTAATAAGCTAGTCCAGCACCATCAGGCAAGGTCAGTGTGTGCTAGGCGTAAAAGATGGGAATCCACACAAGACAGGGATGAAGGGAATGCCGTGGAGCAAAGATATGCAATCTAATATGTTAGACTTGTTTGCATGAAAAATTCCTTGCCACAGCCCTGATTGCCAGGACTTCCCCAGCTCAGCTAAGCCAGGCTGCAGGGGTGACTGTGCTTGGATTTGGATGCAGGCTGCCATTTGCACACAGAACTGCAACAGCTTTATTAGACCCGCTAGCTGTCAGCTTGCATTTAACATGCTGTGTAGTGTGGTACCCCTGGGTGATGGATTAGCAAGTCTACAGAAATCAAACGTTGGCTCTCACCTCTGACACTGACTTCTTGCATTGCCACTGTCAAGTCACCTCTTCTTGCCCCATCCCCACCAGTGGATTTACCTTCCTGTATCAGGGCTGTGGAGATGGTGGTAAGTGCTGGGAGTGAGGAAAGATCCTACGGGAAACCAGTCCTTCTTCTGTGTGTGCAGCTGACCCTCAGGCTTGTTTCCCATAGTGCAGGTGTGGGTGAAGGATTCTGACTGGGGATTAAACACTTTGCTAACATTGAAACAAAACACAAAGCACAAAATGGTTTCCTTGCAGATCATTTCTAAGAGCTTGGTGGGCAGCAAGGGTCCATGAGCACCAGCAAGAGTCCATGAGCACCAGCAAGAAGAAAAAGGCTGCTGATACCAGGGATAGCAAAGAGACACTGGGGGTCCAGCTTCTGGCCCAGGCTGCATTTCTGTCTTCCTGTCACTGACAGAAGTGATGGGACTGAAGAAACAAAACCTAGTTACACACAAAAATGTCAGGAAAAAACCCCTGCCACTCTGGTTCCTGCTGAACTGGGGGCAGGAGGGTGTTTCAGCCACTGACTCTGGGACACTTCAGAGCTGGGGTAGCTCCTGCTCCTGGGAACTCGTTGCTGGTTTGGGGTCAGGCACAGACAGACCTGGCTGTGGGGAGTGTCTGTCAGATGGTGGAGAGGCAGAATGTGGAGGGGGTAGAGTACACAGGTAACAACCCAAGTGCGGGGGATGCCTAAATTTGGTCTGAGGGGCCAGTAGCAGCACCTAACCTGAGGCACATCCATTAACCTGTCCTGATGGGAAATTAATATTCCCCAAATTGCCACAGAGCTGCTTGCTCCGGCTTATTTTCTTTCCATCTGGCTGTGGTGGAGGAGAGCCTGTCCTCAGCTTGCTGCTCAGCTGGCTCTTTCTCTTTTATCTCATCTTTCCGTCTCTCATTCAGCCCACTTTATCTCTGCATCCCCTCTCTGCCAGTGCCGTGTGTGTGTGCGTGTGTGTGTGTGCATGCATATGTGTGTGTGCGTGTGTGTCTCTCTCTCTTCCCTTCTGTCTTTTTTGTTCATATATATTTAGTATTTATTTACAAGCTTGATTTTTTTCCCTCTGAGTGAAGCCAGGCATGCACAGAAATCCTTAAGATGCTATAAAGCCGCTGAGGTATAAAATGGAAAGTGCTTAGCCTGCCTGTACAGAAATATCTCACTGCGCTGCACTGGAAGCCACCGAAGCTGGGCACTGTAAATCTCATAGAGTTTAGCTTGTTTGTTTACACCATGACGACGATCTAAAGAGAAAAAGAGAGAGAGCGAGAGGGAGAAGCTCTTGGTTCCCCTGACAGGCCAAGGCACACATCTCCTCCCCAAACCATTTGTTGGACCTCATGAGCAGGATGCCTTCCAGTCCCATGGATGGTGCTGGGACAAAGGTGCCTTCCTAGCCTATCTGTGGACAGCTTGATGGTGGGCTGGGGAGAGGTGGCCTCTGATGCTCCACTTCCTATGAAACGGGACAAGGCAGCTCATGCATTCCCAAGGCACCCTCAAGAGTAATGTTAGAAAGATCTCCCGCTGCTGGGACACAGCAGACTTTCTTCCTTCTCTCTTGTGAGCCAAGCTGAGTCTCATTTTGATTGCTCAGCTTTGGTTTAAGTGGCTTTCTGAGACCACCCTGAACAACCACCAGTCTTCCTAACGACTTAGAAATTGTCCTTGCTAGAAGGACCAAAGAAGCCAAAGAAAACCTGAACTTGGGGGGAAATTGAGGTTCAAATTCAAATTGCTTTTTTACCTCACATGAATGAGGGTCCCCATTTCAAACCCATCATGTCCACGTCTCTGAAGCACCCCTCCAATACCACTCTTCCTATCCAGTCCATCTCCACAACAGGACCCAATCAAGGACACCACATGCTAACTTCTGTGTGGCTCTGGTCTTGCTCCTACTGTCTCCAGGTAGGTTCAGCCATAGTTCTGGGTGGCACTGGCAACTCAGCACATGGTATGATGGGCCCTGACATTTCGTGCTGCAAAATGGCCCACTCACTCCTCTCAAGCATGGCCACCTTGCCAGGCAAAATGCTGGAGCTGAGTCAGATTTGTCTCCCCTTCAGACAGATTTGCCGAGCTCTGGAGAAAACAACAGGAAAACTCCTGTTTTTGCATCTCTCCACTGGGTTCATGGAGGACCAGCAACCAAATTTCTTCATGTGCCAAACACAGTCATTTCTGAGCAAAAGACGAAGCCACAGTAGAACAGATGTGATGAGATTTGAGAAGGAAAGGCGAAGCAGTATAAATCAGAAATTACAAGTGCTGTATATTGCACAGTAGCGGAAAGACTCTCTGACAATGTGTGAGCCTACAGTTATGGCACTGTAAGAGCATCTCTTGTTTACAATAGACCAGGCTGCTATACTCCTTCTTACATCACAGGTGGGGAATTTAGCTAGCAATGCTGACATGACCTGACCCAAACCACCTGGGGAACTTCTTGTGGATCTGGGAGTTGAACTTGGGTCTCCTGCATCCTTGATATCAGACCCTTTCCAACATGGATGTACAAAAGCCTTGGACATAGATCAGAAATTGTCTCAACAATTCATGAGCAGAGAGATTAGGAAGGAAGCATTCTCTATGGGTAGCTGCATGCACCAGGACCCCCAGACTGCCTTCAGCACTACAGCAAAGGTCTTGCTTTGCTGTCAGTCTGCATGGATGCACATTGTCCAGAAACAGCAGTGAGAATGTTGGAGTTCAACGTCTACTTGGTACGTTCGTAGGTTTACACCTTTTTCCATGAACATCCATTGTAAGAACAACTTCATCCATCCTCTCCCCAAAAAACCCCATCAGCATGAAATTTATAGGTAACCAGTCACAGGTGGTTGTTGACTCAAGCTCTCCTATACTGTGTAATTCCTAAAAGTCACTATGCTTCCCAGGCACAGGGAGGACAAATTGGGAGAGAATGTAGAAGTCATCGCTTGGGGTGCTAGCCTGCCACTGCAGTGTGCAGAGTGTGCAAGAGTGTCCTTGCAGGAAGATGTCTGGTTCATGGTCTTAGGCTGGGACAGAGCTGCAAGATACTTCTACCAGTGGAGCCAGAGAGACAGGACCTTCAGATCCCTGTTTTCAAAGTGGATTTTCACTGAGGCTTGTTGACAGGAAGGAAGGTAGTATTTTTATAGGACCTACAAAAAGACAGTGACTTGTCATAGCATCCTGATAAGACTCCCCTCCTATGGACGAATGCATGTTGGGAAGGACTTTCCACCACTGCTACAGGAGGAACTGGGTCCTGCCACAAAGATAAAGACCTCATGCACAGTAAGGTTGGATTAGCTTTGAAATCTCTCCTCCTTGATCTTTTTCAGAGACCCCCCTTTTTTCTTGTGTGTGTGCATTTTTTTGGGTTTTTTTTTCCTTTCAAAATGGCCTCCTGGCCTCTTCTTTAAGGGGGCATGCCAGGCCCCAAAGTAGGGGTCTCCACAGCGCTCAGAACAGGCCCCCAGATAGCTGCAGTGAAAGGGATGCTGCAATCCTAAATGCCCTGTGCGCTCTACATATTGTGGAAAAAGCTGTTGCATTCATCAATGTCAGACGCAGAGTTTGAATAAATTTGAATGCACTCAAGCGTGTTCCCTGCAGTTTTCTATAATATCACTTTCCAGTTTGAATATTTCACTTACTTTTTTTCAAATTTCTTTTTATCCACCAGTTTTTCCCCCTTTTCATCCTCTCCTCCCTTCCTTTCCTCCTTCCACCTTACCTCCCCCTCCTCCAGGTTTTTATGTCTGCAAACCAAGCAACTGGAGAAGGAAGCCATGCTGCAAGCTTCCTCTTAGCAGTGTCCTGGAAAAGGCAGTCACTTCACAGAATCACAGAATACCAGGTTGGAAGGGACCTCAAGGATCATCTGGTCTGTCCTTTTTTGGCAAAAGCATGGTCTAGATGAGATAGCTCAGCAACCTGTATAGCACTTCTCACATGCCTTACCAGCTGTTGGCCAGTCTGAACATCTTCCCAGTACAGAACAGCACCCCATGGGACACAGTGGCTAGCAGAAATAGCCTTTTCCAGGCATTGGTGCTGGATCAACTTATAAGGGTCTCATAGGTGGTTCCTGGTTGCCTTGACCCACTGGCTGAGTTCTGTGGGGCTCTGGCTGTGTAAAGCAGACAACATGGTCAAACAGTGTCATGAGCCATCAACAAGGTCCCAGCCACCCAAGTGCCCTGAAGGTTGGAGCTAATTGCAAACAAGCAGCAGGTCTGCAAGGGATCTGCTGGCACTGCATGACAGTGTCCCAAAGTTACTCTAGGGCAAACAAGGTGAATTGAACTCATGTTTTCCTTACTCCTCTTTGCCACCAGCCTGGAGTATACCTCATCAGCCCCTTCTGTGTCCCATATATTGGTCTGTCCTCTCTTTAATAGAAACTATACTGATAAGTGTGTTTGTAGACCACCGAGAGATTTAGGCTGTGCAGACCTGCTAAAGGGTTAACTATAATCTTGACCAGAAAAGAGAAGGGGGCGCTATTTGTAACCCTGCTTTTGGGCTAAGTTCCCATGCCTTCTGTACAAGTAGGAGGGGACATGGAAGAGAAACAGCTTCTAATGACCTGACCAGACAGGTACCTCCAATATAGTCAACCCTTGCCCAGGACCATGTGTCCTAGGTGCAAAGGCGTGTGTGTGTGCTGTGGACCACGAGCGGAGAAAAGGCTGGTGGCACCAGGGAATGAATGAATTCTGCTGCTTATATTGAGAATTCACTGCTCTCCCTTATAGAGAAAACTCTATGATCTTGTGACTAACCACTTTCCCCTTTCACTGTTTTTGATTTATATCCCATTACTTCGCCTGTTTGTGCCTTGCAGACATGAATTTTTTCCCTGACATCTCCTATGCAGCAGCCACGTCAAAACCTTTGATAAAATAATAGTGGTAAGACGTTTGCATGGCTGTTTTTATGTTTCCAGGGATATAGACATCAATTAAAACTCTTCATACAATCTGATCTGTCGTTATTAAAGGCATTAATGCTGGCACGCCCCTCAGATTAGGGGCTGCTCACCGGGCGATGGAGGAAAGCAGGGAACATTGTCCGCATGCGTCCCCTTTCTGCTGAGCTCCCACAGGGACCTTGCTCAGAGGACACCTGTCATGGGCTACCGAGGGCAACAGTCGCTGTACTGAACTGGCTGGATACCAGCAAAGCATGGCACTACCCTCCCAACACTTCTCATACCACCACTCAACCTTGAATAGCAAATACCAGCTCTTCCACTGACCCCCTCCTAGACCAAAGGTGCTTGAGTTACTTGAATACACGATCCAAGGGCTGGCCAGAGAGGGCAGCTGAGATTGCAGCAATGAGGTGCTCAGTGCTGAGCATTCATTTAAGGAAAGGCAACCTTCCACAACATAGGCAAAATGCACAGAAGCATGTAAAGAATATGCAATTTTTCCATGGCAGCTCAGGTAGCGTTTCCTCATCAAAGATATCCACATGTTGTCAAATACAAGAAGCATCTCTTAACCAGGAGGAAACTAGGGGTGCATAGGTTATATTGCTAAAAATGCCAAAGCAAGTAACTAGTTGAAGGAAAAAATGGGCACGACAGTGGTCAGCCAGTGAAAAATGTCACTGTTGTCACCCAGGATTTCACTTGGTGAGGCAAACCAGAAGCTCTCAATTATATTTTCCTACAGTCCTATTCAGACCCATGTGCATCCAGCTTTTCTCACTCAACACAGCCCAGAACAATTCCTACTGGATTGGAAACAATTGTTGTCCCCACCTAACCTCCTCACAATGCCTCTTATGGGTGAAAATCTGAATGCTCAGTAAAAGTGTTTTGAAGCAGGGCCTTTCCCTGTTCCCTCCAGCATCTCCATCACCCAAAATCCATATTACCTGCTGTTGGCACTGTATGATAAAGCCAAAGGCTCCCTTTGATGATGATGTCTTCCCCAGTGCTGTTAGAGGACTCCACTGGAGTGAAATAACTATCTGTGCTAGGAAATTCTCCCTCCATGCAGTTTTCCAAACCTTCATTCAGTATAGCAACAAGCTGCAGGAAATCCTGCTTAATGCATATTGGGTTACAGCCTACTGCTGTCTTTGCTGTATTTACATTATTTCATTGTGGGATTTTGTTTTTTGTCTTTCTCTGTCTGTTTTTCATCTCTTCCTTTCCATCCTTGCACATCAGGTCTTTGTTTTTGGCAACTACCAGGAGAAAAAACAGTCAATATGCCCAGAAAATGGCCACAGAATAGCCCCTGGTTGCCCCTCCCAGTCACATCAGTCACATCCTCCCTGCCTTCCTGAGGGCCAGGCAAAAGTGGTTAAGATGGTGGGAGACATTGAGAGACAACCTCCACCAGCAGTGTCAGTCCCTCCACACCGGTGCAAACACTTTGAGACAGACCAGGGCTCAGTGACAGTGCAGACCCTGGAGGGGATGGGTTTTTTTCCACCATGACTGTGGGACATGGCTGGATACCAGCCCAGCAGGCATATTTTCAGTGGCTCACCAAGCAGAATAAAGATGGAGAAGACTCCCCAGAGTGTTATGTCCTCCAATTTTGCTCTGGCCTGCGGAAAACTGTTGGTGGGAGGAAAAACTCCCCTTCCTCATCCAAAGTGAACTTAGGCACCTGCCTGCTTGCCAGACACCCCTGCACATCCCAGGGCCACCCTGTGCCCCACTGCTTTGCACTATAGGCCTGACACTGAGACAAGCAGTAGCAAGGAACATCACCCCCCACCAGGAGAGCAGAGAGGCAGAGAGGAGAGCAAGGTGCTTGTGCATCCTCCATTTTGGTGTCTCTTTTTAAGCACTGGCTTTCCATTGCCCTAGGGGAGCCAGGGGGAAGCATGTGTCTCTCAGGCACACAGCAGCCCTGACTGGGTAACGGTGCAGAACGTAAAGTGTTGTCTATTAGGTAGGAGACTGGTTAATACAAAGAGTTGTTGGTAATAACAATGTCCTTTCAGCAGTGACAGAGACAAAGTACCTGCATGTGGCGTGTACCACTGCGTGCAGCGAGTGATGGTCGCAGGGAAGCTTTGGAGATCATTTGAATTTCACATCCAGGGAGAGTCGGCCTATCATTAAAAAACCCTAATTTCAGTGTCAGGTGGAGTTCCAGGTAATCGATCATGGTGTCAGCTGGCACAGGCTCTCCCTGCCTCCTTGCCTTGCCTCCAAGTCAGCCTTGTTTTTTTCCAATTAAACTTGTTGCTGGGATCCAGAGGGAAGTGCAGGAGTGCGGGAAAGGCAGACCACAGAGTCCCCTTGTTCCTGGTGAGGTGGGGGCTGTTACGACCAGGAAGGTGGGACTAAGGGCAGGTCTGGGATGAATTAAGTGGTAAGGAAAGGGGATGCTGAGAAATTATCTTTGTTGCAGCAAGGAACAGAAAGAACTTGGTGGGAGGGGTTGGGGGTGCAGCAGAATCTCTAAACATCATTGCATTTTGTGAAGGCATTGCATTAGACCCTCCATATGTTACTGATGCTACCTAGCTCCACCAGCCAGTTTTGCTGCCTTCCATATCCTCGCAGATCCTGAGTCTCACCCTGCACTCACTGCCCTTGGCCTCTTCATCTCCCACCTTTCCTCCTCTGTCCCCAGACAGGCATCTACAACACCCCCAGTCCCTTTCAGCCCCCACCAGCCAGCTCTCTAGGGTCCACCTCTTGCTCTCCAGAGTCAGATTCATTTTAATGTGTAGCATAAGGTTCCAGGCTCTTTTCTACAGCCTCAGTTACCAGGGCAACATTTTTGGCAAGAGAATTTTTTTGTTACAAAAACAACCTTCCTCTTTCCCCAAAGGTCAAATCTGCACGAAGAACTGCCATCAATAGAA
The DNA here is from genome assembly GCA_013399135.1 of Heliornis fulica. Taxonomy (NCBI): domain Eukaryota; kingdom Metazoa; phylum Chordata; class Aves; order Gruiformes; family Heliornithidae; genus Heliornis; species Heliornis fulica. The sequence goes on along the minus strand of VXBZ01006979.1, from coordinate 206,880 downwards.
ACATACTCTGTTTTCTGTCATATTTCACCTCAGTTTTAAAACTCCTATCTGTAACCAGTGCTGACCGAAGAGGCTTCATACACAGGGAGAAAAATACTTCCAAAATAATGCCAACAAAAGTGTGCTTTGTAAAACTTAAAGAATCTGTTAGAAAAAGACCCTCACACATTCTGCAGGAAATTGCAATCCTACTATATAAAAATGATACTGAAACACTTCTACAACATTTGTTCAAGGCTTTGACTAGTTCTGTTTGCTGCTGTGACTATTTTGTAGTTAAGTTTTAGGAGTAGTATTAGAGCCACCATTTACAGCTTCTTGTACATACAGATCAGAAATACCATCCCTAAGCAAGACCAGGACTCCATGTACCAAGTCAAAGACAGCTGATGATCAAAAAAAAAGCTGGAACCAAACCTATAATCCCATCTGAGAGGCAGGACATGGACTCACACAGAAAATTAGATGCCTCATTTTATGCAGGACTGAGGTGCACAGCCCCAGGAGGATGGTTCAGAAGAAGGGGGCTGCAGTAGGGGTAAAAGATGAGGGACATAGGATTTTTGGGGCAGGATTGCCCTTATGGACTTCCTGTGCTCAGGTCTCTCATGCTCAAATGATTTCTGAAGTCACAGCAAAGCAGAGGTTCATGGCTCTGAAGGTCAGTATAGGGTGAACCATGGGCTGGCTGAATGGGTCATTCAGGGTTGAACAGCGGGGGTTTGGAGTGCGGATGATCAGCAGATACGAGTTGGAGGGAAAACATAGAATTGACCTTGCTGTGGGTGTGGGCACAGCTGGAGAGCAAGCCTTGAGGAGGTAGTAGGTGGAACAGCACAGACAAGCCCCTAGATTGGTTGTCTCTGTGGTGTGGAGACACTGCCCATCTCTGCTGAGCCCCCTCTGACTTGTCCAGGCACCCACATGACAGGGAAAGGTCAAACTGGTCTAACTGCAGCATTGCAGAAATGCGATCTTTGTTTCCAAGAGAGAAACAGGGCAGCGGGAAAGACATTGCTGTAACGCTTAACCATAAAGCTGGGCAGGGAGCCCACACACAGAAAGTTGAGGTTAGCACTGCTGGATCAAAGGTTGTTGTGGATCGGGAGCATCCAGCCAAGACTGGAAATCTCTCATGCATAGTCAATCACTCATCCCATTTATGCCAGTGCTGCAGAGGGACAGCACACCTAGAGCCAGTGGTGATAGTGGGAAGTTTGAGAAGCTGTAGCTGTGAGCTGTACAAGAACCTGGTGAAGAGACCTCTTCCTGTCACAGATCTGCGCTGGGCACAAGGCCAGGTGTGAGCAGCAGAGACCTTCCCGGTGTTCTTCATGGCTGGGTACATGGACAGGGCTTTCTTCCCAGCCACCCTGTCCTCCCAGGACTTGGGACCACTCCTGATCTTAAGGAGTATTGGTAATGAACAGGTCTCTGGAAGCTGACAGTTTTGCCTAGATGGTGACAGTTGCTGTAGTGACCATGTCAAGACACTTCTCATTTCTCAGCCTGGTTAGCCAGATACTATTTAGAACCCGGTTGGTTGCAGAAGACCTTCACTGCTGAGTCTGAGCACACTGCACAGGATCCCTAGTAAGTGGCCTGGACTGATCTACCACAATGCTCTGGAAGCAGAAAGACTACTGTTCATTTGGATTCCCTCCAAGTCCAAGAGCTGTGAGGAAGAGCATGGCTCAGTTCCTATCTGCAAGGTATATTAGTCACTTCTTGCCACTTCTGAGCTTGCTGATTTGCAGTTGGAGAAGTTAATTTCTTATCTGGCTGTGGGGTAGAAGGAGCCCTGGCCTGAATTTGGCCAGGTGAGAGTCCCAGGTCTGCTCCTCTCTGAGATTTGATCCTGGCTTGCCAGAACACTTGGCAGCTGCTGCGGCTCCGCAGTGGGCTGGAGGCACTTGGAACCCACATGATGTCCAGAGGAGAGATGCAGCCAATTGCCTTTGCTTCAAGGACACTAAGCAAAGCATAAAGAAACTGTGTGCAAATTGAATGGGAGGCATTAGGATGTATCTCTGGACACAGCATAGGTTTTATCAGCAGTCGTATGGTCTAAGATCGATACATCTGACTTCTCCCTCTCCCATCTCCCTCTGCCCCTCAGGCAGCTCTTCTGACCACTAGCTGAAAGGAAGGTATCATCCCTCACCGATTCCTCACGGAAGAGCTGGCAACAGCCATGGTTTGTTCAGGTTACCTCTGCGATGCAGGTCCCTGGAGGATAAACCTCAGTGCCCAAGCTGAGGCATCTTTCTTTGTGCCCTCAGAGGAGAGCAGGCTCAGAGCCATGGTGGTGCTGCATTCCCTAGGCAGCTACATACCGAGGTGTGAAACCACTCATATGTCCCCACTGAGCAGGGATACCTTAGCACACAGACAGATACAAAACCAACGCAAGGACTGGAGGACCAGGGACTGGAAGGGGAACATTCATGCTCTGCTGAGGCCAGTTTGCAGCTTAGATAGATGGTGATTCTCTGTGTGACCTAGGGTGATGCACCTCACTTCCATGCTTCAGTTCCCTTTTCTGATGCTCTTCACCAGGTGTATGACCCACCATTATAATTTGCTTGCATGGTCTCTTTAGTGCTGGGCATGGCTGTCCCTGTGGCTTTTCACAAGATCCCAGTTCAGCCCATTTGCACGGACAGGAGCTGCTGCAGTGGAAACAGCCATGCTGTGTGAGAATGTATAATGGGAGAAGGTGACGCTGGAGCTGACAGTCTCACCTCCTAAGCTTACGGTAACAGTGACAAATCTCTCATCGTTTGTTCTTTCCTTGCCTGGCACTTTTGCTTCTCTTTAAATGGAGTTTATCATGGTGCAATGGGCTTTTTTCCAAGTTAATGTCTGTCAGCTCCAATTTGTTCAAACGACCTTCGTAGGCTCAGGGGAATTTTAAAAATAAATAAAGAAAGGCCTGCTGGAGTGCTTAGGGAGGGCTTCACCTGACAGCCAATGATAGAGACACCTCAGAGCCTGTGAATGCTGCATCCCCGCAGGACCAAGCCAGGGGAAATGGGCTGATTAGGGAAAAGACTTTGGGGCCCCAGGGATGTCTGCTTGATGGAAAAGAGTGCTGAGCCACAGAAACAGGGCTGCTGCTGGCAGGGAAGGAAAGCATGCAGTACAGTTCCCCGAACCTTTCTCTGTGTCCCATCTCCTCCACAGCAGGCAGTGCGGTGGTGTGTGGGTTCACGTGGTAGACCCCAAAGAACCCTCAAAGTTCAGATGCTCTTGTCTTTGCTTCTCTCTCAGAGGACAATTCTTTGATAATCTCTTCTGAGAAGCTCTCTTCCTGTTGGCTGAACACAGAAATTGGGTCCCTTGGCTGGGCCAGTTGGGCTGAGGCTGGTCCTAAGGAATGACAAGACTTCATGCTCTGCCTCTGCAGGCAGCTGGACATAGTCCTCTGACTCAGCTTTGCATTCTGGAAAAATTAAGGTTATTCTGTGAGAATTCACCCCTGCCAGAGCTGGCAAGCTAGGTGAGAATGCACATGGACTTGAGTGTTCAGGAACAGTGGGTGGGAAGTACCTGTGGAAAACATCAGGACATGAGAAAATTAAGGTGGAGGCTGGGACTGAGAAAAAAAAAGTGAACACTACAATTGAATGAGGCTAAAGACGTGAAGGAGGGAAAAAACAGGGAAGCCAACAAGGAAGGAAATAGTGAGTAGATCAGAGAAATAAAGACTAAATCCAAACTTCTGTCTCCAGCCAATGTGTGCAGACTTTGCAGGGTCATCCAACCTTCCCAAGCCATCGAGAAGCACCGTAATAACTGCTTGGAGAAGAGCCACAGAAGAGCTGAAGTGGTGGGGCTCATGAGCACTTAACAGGTTGTCCTAACTGGAACTGGCCTGAAGCTGCAGCAGAGGCCCAAGAAGATCCAGTTAAATCAATATCTGTTGGCTTCTTCATTCCCATTGCTGGTGGTATTGCATTAGCCAACAGTCCTTTGCATGTACAAGCTCACAGACAGCTTCATGGTACAGCTGTGACTCAAAAGTTCTGCTCAAAATGCTTGAAGGCACACAATGGCCATCCCTGGCTTAGCTAGAGGAACTTCAAGCTTTAGTTTGTCTTCCTGGCTCTGACACTTGTCACGGTATGGGAACCCAGGCAAGTCAATTTTCTTTTTGTGTATTTTCTTTGTGTATTTTCTCCCAGTGTATTTGTACAGTGCTCAGAACAACAGAGGCCTCTGTTCTGAGTGGCGGTGGGAGGCAAATGTTAATAATAATCATCGTGACAAGTAATAATATGGGCTGAGCTGTCTGGGATTCTTCTTCAAAACACTTCTACACCCACTGCCTGTGAAGAAAACCAAAGTGGTCATTTAGAGTATCACAGTGAATGGACAGGTATGGCCAACTGAGATTTAAATTAGTGAGACTAGTTTATTGGATCTTGTTCTTATCCTGTACACTTGAGCCCTTTCCCAGCCTATGCTGGCAGTGCTTACAGCAGGTTTTCCCAACCAGCCTTCATTCCTTTCAGTTCCTGGCCTTTTCCTGTTGCCATTTGGGCTGTAAAGCAGGCTACAGAAACCACAGGGCCATCAAGAACTATTGAACATCCATCAGCTGGCATCTGGGCATGAACAAGACCTATGATGCATAAAGATCCCTTCGGCACAGTAAACAATACTCCGCAAGGCCAGAGTTTAATGACAATCAAGGCTTAGAACTAGCGCTCTGCCTTCCAGCACTGCAGCAAAGACCCTGGTCCTTGCAAGCTGTTCCACATCCAACCTTCATCCCAGAGCTCTACTTAGTCAGCAGAGCTTTGCTCTAAGGATCTTGGCTCCATCCAAGATCTGGACCATGGTGTTCACAAGGAGTTGGGGGATTCTTTTGCTTTAGGTAGGGCCATCAGAATACAAGATGATGTTATTACTATTAATTAATATTAATATTAATATTAATATTACTACTTTGATTGCCCTTAAGCTTGACCTAGGCCAGGAACACACCTCACCTGTTATCTCACACATATACACAAAACTGTGCATCACCAGAAAGGGAGGTAAAAGACAGTGGAAGCAGACACCAGCAGTCTGTGTTCAGATCCACCTGATCCCAGATATGAGCCATAAACTGGTCCAAAATGAGTGACTCACTGCAGCAGTGTCCTGTGCAACCATGGCAGAGGCTAAGTCAAGCCGTGAGTCTGCTATGTCAGCGATGCCCTGCAGTCAAACCAGCTCCATAAGAACACACAGCCTCCCACGGTGGTCTGAGATGGTGGCACTTCGGCCATGTGATGCTTTGTATGACCTAGGACTGGCCATACTCAAAGCAAAGAGGCTTGGGGGCTCAGTAATTCCATCTTTAACACAAATATTTTGATTTAGTGTCTGGAGTGTGCAGCTGGTGTAGTAGCATTGGGTTTTCACTTAGTACATTCCTGCTTTACCAGAACCACAGATTTAGGGCCAAAATCTGAGTATACTTGCAATGATAGCATGTCATAGAATCACAGAATCAATAAGGTTGCAAAAACCTTTAAAGTCATCAAGTACAACCATAAACCTAGCACTGCCAAGTCCACCACTAAGCCAAATATGCCAGCATATTTAATGTCTACTATTCTCTGCAACCAAGGTGCGTATTTGGAGTGTAACAGAATGTTCGATTTTGCCTCAGACCTCATGGCTGATGACATGACTATCATGGATTTTATAGAAAAGTCCTTAGAACTGAGCTTTACAACTTTCTCAGTGAAAACACACCAAACAACCCAACACAAAAAAACCCCAAAACAAAACAAAAAACCCAACAACCAACCAAAAAACAAACAACACCCCCCCAAAAAAAACCCGAACCCACCACCAAAGGAAAAGGGCAGAACAAAAAAATAAAAAAAGTTTTGCCTGGATGAATTGTTAAAGAAGGAAACTGAACATAAAGACATACAGTGATGTCTGCCTGAGTCTGCAGACAGCCTGAACTGTAGCTGAGAAAGGCATGAGCTGCCTATGCCCATCTCAGTGTGTCAGCTCTGAAACCTAATGCTGACACTTCAGAAAGAACTACTCAAATGGCTTTCCTAGCTGCAAATTTTTGCAGATGCCTGCAACTGTTTTAATTAGCCCCCAGTCCCAGGTCATTTTCTGCTTCTCTCAAAAAGGCAAAACATTCAACTGTGTTTTCTTCAACAGCCAAACCAACCTTGTACCTTTCATGTTAGACATTTATGTTGCATTCAGAATGAATCTCAAAGCATGGGAAGAGCACAGAATAAAGACTTTACCATCAATTTCAATAAGTTTAAGGATCTTGGAATGATTCTATTGTTCATGATTCTCCTCAGTTCATCTCTCTTGGTATATAGATCATGCTGCAGTCCTGCCTGTGTGCCTGTTCTTTTCCTTAGCAGCGGGGATCTGCGCAGCACATCTCAAACTCGGTACTGCAGCAGTTCGATCAGGACTGAAGGCTGCGGAATTACCAGGGGGAGGCACTGCACACTGGAGATGGGAGTCTGTTACAGGTCATGTCCTGGAGAGCTTTGAAGTGGCTTTTAGCTTTGACACTAGGACTCATATTGGGTTTGTGTGGGGTTTGTTGAAGCTATTAAGAACAGTTTAAAGCTGAAAGGGTTTTGAAAATTGCCAAATGCCTTGTCACGTTTCCAGGTTCTCACAAGATCAGCCTGAGTGTGCAGGCAGCCTGAAAAAGATCCCCAACATGAGTGTGCTTACTGCCCTCACCCTGATGAGGCATGTCCACCTCCACTCTCTTAAGTGCCCCATCCATCCAGGTGTCTCACTGGGCTCACCATCTCTGTCCCATACAAATCCATCTGGAGGGACGTTTCCTTCCTTCCTTCCTTCCTTCCTTCCTTCCTTCCTTCCTTCCTAATTCATAGGCTCATATGTGCCTCAGCTGCTCTTCTCAAAAAGTTTAAGAACACCTCCAGCATTTCACAGTTTGTTGTAACTCAANTCCTTCCTCCCTTCCTTCCTTCCTTCCTTCCTTCCTTCCTTCCTTCCCTCTCAGGCTGCCTGTGAGAACTGACCCTCCAGAGCAATCAATCAGTGCAGCCACGTGGACTATCTTTGAGAGGGTGCTCCTCTCCCAGGCAGCAGAGACAGGGGGACACACACATTTTTTTGGACCACAGTCCTCCCCTTTCTCTTCCCCCATTTGAGGGGACAGCCCTGTGATGATGAGGCAGGGGCCAGCAGGCAGCACCCCACAGTAGGGCTACAAGTACACAGAAAGGGAAACCGCTGTGCCAGGGGTTTTCTCCTTTTGTGCTTGCTCCTGGGGAGCCTATCTGGCAGAGCAAAGTCCACTGCCCTCCTTCCTG